>VXBL01006579.1:11359-38077 GCA_013400195.1 Aramus guarauna | reverse complement strand
GGCTTGGCAAGCTCCTCTGCCAGCTCCTTCAGCACTCTTGGGTGGATCCCATCCGGCCCCATAGACTTGTGGATGTCCAGTTGGCATAGCAGGTCAAAAACTGCTTCCTCCTGGATTATATATAACCTGCACTGAGAAACAATGAAGCAGTTCTTGTGCAGTGTGATATACCCTTGTTCCCAGAGTTTTTCCATACTTTTTTCTTCACAGAAACAACCAACCAACTATGGCATAATAACATCTCAGCAAAGCAGTCCACCTGAATGCCATTATCCTCTCTGGCATGAGGATATTGTCTTATGACTTAGTCGAGAAAAATATCTACTTAATATCCTTCAAAAAAAACATACAATGTTTGATGTTTAATCACAGTAACGTGGTGATACTTTGTGATGCTACAAAGATTATTAGTTATGCATTTATGAGATCTCTCTATTCCTGTCACCAAGCAGATATCCTATATCTGACTTCAAGTTCATTTTCTAATTGGTGAACATGCGTCTCTACTATGCCTCGTGTTGGCCTAATTATCCTAATTAATTTTTATCTTGGTTATGTTGTTGAAGAGAGTAGGTATATGCAGAAACTTTACTTTGTGCTGATTTTAAGGAGAGAGAACAAAAAACATTTGGGAGACTTTAAAATAAGTTTTCCAGTATAGGCAAGATTTCTGGTTATTCTGGCAGTTCAGCTAACTGCATTTTAACATTTGACGTTGGACTAATTAATAAATGTCTTGTTCAATCTTTAGGCAAAACTCTACTTTAGTCCTTGCCACCTAATGAGAACTTCAGAATTGGGTCATTAATACAATTCCACAATTGTGGGAAAACACATACATGTCTTCCTCCGAAGCACAAAGCCAAACAGAAAAAGCTGCCCTAGCAGGTGCTTTGGTAAAGGCCTGTATGTGACACTTTGCTTTTGCTTCATTTTTTTGGTGACTCAGATGGACTGTCTGAGACAGACAGACATATATAGTGTCTGAAGATGATTATACGCCAGGTGGAAGCATTTTCCAGAACCCAGAGCAACAACCAGCTTACTGATTTAAATCTATAATTGTTGGGTTGTTGAGATTTGTTTGTTTTCCAATTATGATGGGCAGAATAAAGAACATTTCTATGTATAAAATATTAATGGCACTTATGTTCTTCAGGCAAGAACACAGTAATAACTGGCATTTTCTTTTTTGTAGATTGCTATATTACTAATGCCCTCTGGTTATTTTGCTCTAAGTTGAGACCACCCCCCTGTTATTAACTCACAGCCAGCATTCAAATTGTCATTTGCATAAACTTTGCCTGCCTCTGGCAAGAAGACAGGAGAAATGCCTTTTCTGAAATCATCAAAAAAGTACTTTTCCAAAAATAAATTGAGGATTGCAGCCATTTTTTAGTTTCTGAAATAAATGCAGCTTTCAGCCAATGTACCAAATTAGTATACGTAGGGAAAACCTCAAAGAGAGCAAACTGTATTATAAATACAGTACTTGTTAAAGTGTTGTTAAAGGGCATTTGAATTGGCATGTTAAGCTGAATTAAAATGCAACAGCATCCGGAAGTAGGACTAATTCTTGTAAAGGTGTTCTCTAAGGACTGATGTAAAAGTAAGCCATGAGAACTAACTTGCTGATTGTGGTACTGCATTTTATTCTATCTCCATTTTTTGCTTAATGTTGAATATTCATTCCTGCCAGACTGATCTCTCATTCTAAAAATTATGGGTTTCCATAAGGGAAAAGGAAGGTAAATTTACATTAAAATATTGTTTCAGTGTACATATACTGATAAAGCAACTTTGAAAAAGAAATGTATAGTTGTGCTTTTCCCCATACCTTCCTTCCCATACTACTCCTGTACAATACCTTGTACAGCATTTTAAACCTCTAAAAAATGACATTTTTCTCCATTTGTCTTCTTGCTTGCCTTTTAATTCATAACAATAATAAGTGCCTTCCTTTCACATAATAATGGTAATAATAGTAAAAGCTCTTATATGTTCTGGACTAAAATAAAACATTACAGGGCCTCTAGATTACGCATCATTTTCATAGGCCAGAATCTAAACTAAAAAACATGCATTTCTCTGGATTTACATTGACATAATTGAGATGGGAATCAGATGCTGTTCTATAACTAAAAGCCCAATTATGTCATTCAAATATATCTTCAGGAAGCTAGAAAGCTACATAAAACTTGATCATCCTGCTAATACTAATATATAATTAGTTAATAAGCCCCTACAGAGGGGAAGTAATTTTAAAAATTATAGTGCTAGTTGTATTGCATTTTAAAGACTAATGTCATTTAAAAAAGGTGCACCTAACTGGGTTTTTTTGAATTGACATTGCACTACCACTTTACTTTGCAGCAAGCTTAGTAATTCATTTAGGAGCTGCAAAAAGACAAGTTCAGAGAGAGAAATCACAAGTCCATTATGTATATGAAGTCATTTGTCATCGTGGATACTTTATGAGAATTTTATGAAGCTGTAACAGATGGTGAAACTTTTACTTGGGCTAAAAAGAATTTATGTTTCAAAAAGTAGCTCTATTTGATTTCATCAAATACATTTTCCACACATGAAGAGATTGCAAAACATCTTAGTCTCCTGACTTTTGAAAGCTCTGTGATATGTAATATTTTGTCGGTAAATTTTGACACAGAGTCAAAGCCAGCTGAGTAGAATCAGATTATGCAGAAAATGATGCATGGAATCTTAATCTATAAGAAAATCTGGACGATTTTGTAAAAGGTAATAAAATAAAAGATGGAATAAAACCATGGAAATCAGGATTTGTGTCTTATTATAAAAGAAATGTCTTTTTCTTATAAAAAGGAGAATAATCAGTTCTCAGTAAACACTTTCAGTCTTTGGATGTAGTACTCTATCCCTAGTAATACGGATATTAAGAAAACATGATTTAGCTCAATTAATGTTGCTACTATTCAGCAGCATATTCTGTAAAGATGGTTGTGTGCGTTCAGCAGCTTCCACCAATAGAATTCTCTTGTCTAAAATATCCTCTTAAGAGGTCTGAACCATTTTTTCTTGTGATGTTGTGTTTCTTTCAAAAACTTTCCCCATACTTGCCCCAGCCCTAATAGCTGATAGAATGGCTCGTGAAATAGAGATTAAATGGGAGACTTAGAAGTGCCAAAATAGTCCAACATCACTTCCCAGGCTGGTTCTACCATGGACAGACTTCCTCATATCTACTCCTTTCTAAAAGATGTGATATGATTCCCTTAATCCGTGTATGTCAAACATCTTGCAGTTTTGAAGACACACAGAATTTTTTGTGTTAAAGGCAGGCATCAATACCATGTTTAACAATAGCCTCTAGTGATGAATCCTGGATAAATGAATGCACCCTCAAGAAAGAAATTACTCTGGTTTTAATAATAATTGAAGAAAAAAATAGATTATAGATTGAGGGCAGGGAGGAAGAGGTCGTTAAAACAAAAGGAAGGAAACCCTAACATACTGGCAATAGCAAATCCATCTTCTTTGATGCATGCATGGACAGCTACAATTCTGCTTTGTAGCACAAATGGCCCAGTGGTGTGAAGCCACTCAAAGGTAATTTCTTTGGTGCAAAACCCACAGAAAAGCAAAAACCTGACCTAACTCAAAATTCTGTTACAGATACAAACCAGTTCCCGAAACTTCTGAACTTTGCAAAGGGAAGAATAACTTTGTATCTGTGACTATTAACTTCTAGAAACTTCAGCGTGCGCGTTTTTACTAAAAGGAGAAAATGGTAATTTTTCCCTAAACCAAGATTTGTCCTCACTGTTTTGGCTTTTCTTAACCCAACCTAGCAGTTGAAATTGAAACACAAACATCGACTTTGCAAACACTCGAAGTAAAATCAACCTGATTGCACGTGTTCTTACTACTTCCCCTAAGAGAAACTGCAGTATAGAAAAACTACTCTCCTTAGGATTTGTGTACACACAAAGTAATGTTATGGCAGAGAGAGAATCAATTTCAAGGTGAAAGTAGCCACAGTACGGCCTTCTAAGCGCCCAGCTCCTCTTGGGCCAATACACACTAGGATTTGCTGTTCTCTGCCTGTACTCTGAGGGAATGCAGCAGCCGCTCAGAACTGGGTCAGATACCTCTGCCTCCTGCTGTGCTGTGCAGGATAGGTGTTTCACTGTTTCAGCATTTTGTTTAAAGCTCTTCTTCCTGATTGTTACAGCCTCTTTGTAACTGAATTCAGCAGGACATCATATTTCTAATCTCTTTGTATCAGAGTTGAGCAGGACATCATATTTCTAGTCCTTCTGCTTTGCAGGGCTGAAAGATCCAAGGAATTATTTTCAGCTCAGCTCAGTTCTGTCATTGCTGTGTAAACCTACGCAGCTTGGAATTCTGCATTGCAGCTCACACATCCAGTGAAACGCCACAAGCACTGAAGTGTTTCCATGAACTTGACTCCCTGTTCTTTTCTCAAAATAAATCTGTAAGAGATGATAAAATCTTGCAAGAGAAAGAGACCTGAACCTGGCAGGTTAAAATATATTCAGTTGTAATTATAAAACTTTTAAAATCACACTCATTTCAGATTTTTTTTTTCTTTTTGCTATTGATATTAAAAGTAGTGTCTAGTTTACAATAGGCTTTTAAAACTTTTTTGCTCTAGGGTAATGCAAAACATTAGTAGCCTAGATTAAACAAGTGGATGGTATCCATGTCTTCACAAACACTTGAAGTACCTCAGGTTAATAGGGAAATTGGCTTAAAAATTAGTTAGAATGAACTCTATATTAAAAGGCTAGTAAAGAAAAAGAAAGAAAAAAAAGCCTAATTCCCTTGCCTATTCTTGCAAAAACAGACCCTCTGAACTTTCTAAAAGAGAATATTCACATGGGTAAAGTTACTCACCCTTGAAAGTGTTCAGAGCTTCAAGGATATTTTATTTTATGAAATTTGGAGTGCTAATGGTAAGGTTGTGTTTTCTGTTTTCTCTTGCTAGTCACTTTGCTCTCTTTCTATGACTCCAACAAAGCAGGAAGAGAAAAATACACGATATGGAACATATGAGTCTAAATGTCACTATTCACTGTGAGATTTGGAAAGTGTAGTAGCCAAACCTGCACATGTTCTTGCAATACCTAAATTTCAAGTTGGCAAACTCCCCATGAAGGTTACTCTGAACACATTGGCCAAGATTTTGAAACATTGCCATACCTGCCTTTAAGTCATACTTATTCATGGGTTCAGGAAGGATGTTTCACACAAAGAAAAAGTAAGCATCCCTTTAGATGCTCTTCCAATCCCTACATGAAGGTGTTTTTTTTCCAGATCTTCTCCCAGTTTAACAGTGTTTATTTTGTCTGCACCTAGTTTTTACTCTACCTCTGTCGATTTTCAAGTGTGTAATCAGAGGTGCAATTATACTGCAGCCTTTGCCTCTGCATGGGACTAATAGAAACCCACTATAATAACCTTGTCAGCTTCTTATGCCTCTGTTAATCTTATCCAAAACAGCAAGTACATTTTAAATTATTTTCCTTCTTATTCCTCGTATTGTTTGTGGGACTGAGTCTTTCCTTTTGTTTTGTGTTATGAATTTATTTACACCTCTGGATCATGCTCATGTTCTCTTCTCTGATCCTGTTCTCTCTCAAACATAGCTGTACAAGGACCTGTTCAGTTGGCAGATGCAAATATGAAACACTTTCAGGAGATGTGGTAGGGAATTCTGAAAGTCATGTTCTTCACTAGAGTTTCTGCTCTGGATATTGTTATTCCTGTATATTGCTGAATGGTTTGAACAAAATCCTTTCTTTGTAATATCTGTAATTCACACACATTATCTTTTTCCCCCAACTCCTAATCCTGTTCTCTCCCTTCACTTTCTCATCTTCCTTCTTACAATCACCCTAGGATTATTTAACCTGAAAGATTAAATGAAAAATCCCCACTATATTGTAAAAATGTCATGTCATCTAAAGGCACATCTTGGCCTATAATAAATTCCACCACTTCCTTACAATGCTTTTTTCAGTTCTATTTTGTTTTCTTTTTCAGAGCACGGGATCATCAGCTAAAAAGTCTACTATACCACCTTTGCACAATGTCTGGCACAGTGTGGCCCTGCTCTGAACTGGCCCACAAGTCCCACACTAATTGATCCTTTGTTATCTACCTGCTAAGGCCATGGGAATCAATAGTCCTATTGATAACACGCTTAGGAGAGGAAAGCACTTTACCCTGTGCCTTTAGAATGGAGAGAGAGAATGTCACAGGTATTCTCTTTACCACCAATTCCTGATTTTGCTAGCTTTGAGGCTGCTTTCTTGAAGCTACCTGAGCAGTCACCTTTAACTTTAGTGGGTAGTCACATATAAAACATGGAAAGTACATCATATTCCTGTTCTCTTTGATCTGTTACCCCAAGACACAACCTTACTTAGTGGGGTTTGATATCACTAATGTGTCCCTGACCTGGGGCTAACATTCTTTCGAAATTCTGCTCCTTTAGAAGTCCATTGATTGTGGAGTTTCACATGCTGTGTACTTGGCATCTTCCACTAAGCAAGTGCGGCCATCTGTTCTAGCTCATCATCATACCAGTCAGTCCTTCAAAACATCATAGACAACTTTTTTAATGCTAAAATGCAAAGACCACCGCATAGCAGTAAATAGGAAGAGAGGATATATTAGGCAATGCTTAGAATAGGAAAGACAGCAACTCTCAGATAACCTACAGATACTACATTTTCATTTGAATGTTAGCACACTGCTAAGGAGATGGGCAGGAAGAGAATTTGGAAAGAGGATCCACCTTAAGGAGCAGGGTGAGAGAAGCAGGTTGCCAGCTTCCCATCTGCTAGACTTCGGTTCAGAACTGAGGACAACATCCAAAATACAAGATGTTGCTGTTTGTCCCAGTCCTTAACCCAAAGCATCTGGGACACATTCTGGGAATCCTAACTAAGAGACACTGATGATCATTTTACACATAGAGAAATTAAGATAGAGAGAACTATTTTTTAGAAATTATAGAATTTGCTTCAGGTCANAGAGAAATTAAGATAGAGAGAACTGAAAAATTTGCTTCAGGTCGCTCACCAGATCAGGAGATGTATCAATGCCTTTCTTATCCAAATAAACCACTATGTTGGAACAAATCTAAATGATTGTATTATTAAATACTTTCAGGATTGGGTCCACAGATTGCAGCCACAGAAGCAGAGTTGTTCCATAGATATTCCACACTGAGTCTCTGTTATTAGATTGTGATACTTCTGCTAGAGGCAGAAGTTAATACCAAAACGAAAGCAAACAGCAGCTACAATAAAAGCTGTTGAGCATTCTAAACTAATAATTTAATCTCCCATAAACACAATTCCTTCAAAATAAAGATGTTTAGAAATAGCATTTTAGCAGCCCTCAGCATGCTAGTGCAATCACCAGAGACCTTCATGCTCTTGGGAATGAGAAGTTGTCCTGGCTCTGGCTAGGACAGAGTTAATGTCCCAAGGAGCCAGGCCAGGTGAGCCAGGCTGGCCGGGGGCTATTCCATACCATGTGCCGCCATGCTCACCATGAAAGGGGGCTGGTCGGGGAGGGGTGGGTTCAGCGTGGCTCTGGGGCAGACTAAGGGTCCGGTTGGCCATGTGTATACACCCATTGTGTATCTCTGCTATCAGCACTGTTGTTGATTGTTTCCCTCTCCCTTGCTGTCCCAGTAAACTGTCCTTACCGCAACTCATGAGGCTTTTGCCTTTGTTTGTCCGGTCTCCTCCCCACCCCGCCAGGGGAGGGGTGAGCGAGCGGCCGCCTGGTGCTCAGCTGGGCCTAAACCATGTCAGAAGTACTCATCTATGCTCCCTGCATTATAAGCCAATCTCGTTATGCCTTCCTGCTTCATAATTACAGATCTTATTAACAAAGATGAATTCAATAAAAAAATAGGTATTACAAATTGCACAGTTTTCAAAAGAAGAGAGAATAATTTAGTTTTGAGTGCTAGTGAGAACTTTTCTTCTTTTACCCCAATTGCCAACACCTCTGTTACTGTTAATATCATTAAATTAGATATTTTAATGAGAATGTCATTAGTGCAGACCAGTTTTGAGAATCTTCTAAGTAGAAAAAGTCCAGCTAGCTAGAAATAAGCAGTCAAATCTTAATCTTTTCTAGACAATGTTGACTTCAGTAGAGCTGTAGAAGTTCCTACTGATGAGTGTCAGGCACAATCTAATATCCAACAACTTTTGGTTAAATTGGAGCCTTTTCCATTAAGTTTTCCCTTCTGAAAATGGCTTGTAATAGCAGACTGCAGCTCTCAGTATTCATTATCTAGTAGTTCATCTACTTTAAACAATTGTCTTTTATATCAAAAGCTAAAGCTAGTAACTATGATAGTTCAAATGTCATATAACCTCTCAAAACTATTTCCCTGGAGTGTTTGTAGTTTGTACCTTGCTGGAAGTTCTGATTTTGGCTTTTTTTCAAAGTACCCTCAAAGAAACAGAGGGACAATATTCACAATTTCCAAACTCTTTATTGAAACTGTAGTTCAGCTAGAAAGTTTCGATTTCATTAATCACCACCTACATAGCCTCAAACTCCTTTTCAACTGTTCTATTTGTTTTAAGCAGGATAAGCAGAATGTTAATTATGACAGGGGGATGCCTGGGTGGCTAGAGCACGTGGCCTGCCAGGTGCCAACACTTCAATGGCACATCAAACAGCCCATCTGTGTCCAGAAAGGCCACAGCATTTACCTTGAATCTGTAGTAAACTGGGAAGTTTAGAAATACGTAAGTTTCCAATGCACGTGCAAAGCCAGGATGTGATTAGTGTCTACCAGCCAGGTGGACTGGGGGAATAGAGAATCAGGCCTTCTTCTGCTAGTGTTTTGCTATCATAGTTCTCCTTGAAGATAGTGAGAGCTATGACCGTGTTTGTGGCAGTATAATCTCCTGGAACACCTCAAAGAATTCCACATTTGAGTCTGTGGGATAGAAAGGAATCATTTACATAATGACAAACCAATTGGTTTAAAACCTGCTAAGGAAATGAACTGGTAGACCTGAGAACTGACTTGTGTTTGGGTCCCGCTTTTGAAAAGGAGTAGCATACAAAGTCTTCCCCCACAGAGGAAGGGAGGACAGGGACTGGGAAGCCTCTTCATGTCAGTTCTGATTGACTCTACCTTTATTGCTACAAAGAGTCCTGACCATGCCGTGTATAATATTGAGATTATTCTGATACATAGTTATTATACTTATATACAATTATGATTACTAGTATTTTAGTATTAAAGGAAGGAAAAGAATAAGAAACTGTATTTGGTGTACACGCAAGGCTTTGGTAGCAGAGGGAGTTGCAGGGGTGGTCTCTGTGGGAAGAGCTGAGGGTCTGCCCTGTGCTGGATGCAGCCTTTTCCAGCTGGCTCAGCACCAGATTCACACCAGGTCAAAGCTGCACCTATCAGCAAAGTTGTTTCTGGCACCTCAGTGAAAACATATTTAAGAAAGCAAAAAAAAAATGCTGAAGAAGCACAGGAAGAGGGAACATAGAGTGAGAATCAGCAGAGGGGATGCCATGGTCACAGAAGGAGGACAAAGAAGTGCTCCACAGTGCTGGAGCAGATATTCCCAGCAGCCTGTGGAAAAGCCCATGTCAGAGAAGATTTTACTGACAGGAACTGCAGCCTATGGAGAATTCATACCAGATGGAATGGGGGACAAGGAAGGAATGACAAAGAGAAAATCACCGTACACTGACTGTAACACCTCTGTCCCATCCTCCCCTGAGCCCCTCTAGGACAGGGCAGAGGAGTCAGCTGTAAAGGAGTGAAGTTGAGCATGGGAAAAGGGGGAGGAAAGGTGTTGTAACATTTGTCTGTCTTTGTTTCTCACTATCCAAATTTATTTTAATTGGCAATACATTGAATTAATTTTCACCAAGTTGAGTCAGTTTTGCCCACAACAGTAACTGGTAAGCAATCCCCCTGCCTTTATCTTGACCCATGAGCTTTCTTCTGCCTGTTGCTCTTCCTATTTTGTCTGCCTGTCCTGTTGAGGAGAGGGGAGTGAGTGAGTGGCAGGGTAGGAGTTTGGTCCTTACTTGCAGTTAACCCACCACAGAAACACATGATGAAACCTCTTTAATCCCAGAAATCAGCTGGCATCTGTTACTTCAGCTCCAATCATTTCTGCATGTGTCTCTGAAAAGCTTTCATAATAATTATTGTACCTTAAACTAAAGATTGCGTTGATGAAAGCAGTCTTCTCTAGGTAAGACAAAGCATAAATTTTCCCACTATCAACAAGGAGTCCTGCTTTAGTATACCACAGATAACTACTACAGTTCATAGATGGTAAAGTAGTTTTGTTCAAGTGTTTGTGAATCCTGTTTCTTATATCAAATAACTTGAACAGCTGATAAATGGAATGAACTCAACTAAGCTCTGTGCTGTATGAAAGGAAGAAAATGAAACACTCATTTCTTAAAAGAAGGCACCACAAGAAATAAGCAAATTAAGGAATATTAATATTCAGCTCCACTCTTCTTGTTTTCAAGAGCTAGCTTGAAAAATTCTTGAAAAACAGGTTTCAAATGACAAATGCCAATTTGACAGTATATAATTGATGGAAGAAGCATCTATTCACTGAAATTGCTCAGCAGGAACCGTGTTCACCCGTCAGACTTTGCAGGCTGATGAATTTCTGCTGGATGGCTCCTCTGCTTCAGGGAAGATGAGGATGACTTCTGTGTCTGAGGCCTGCAAGCTTCAGATTTCCAGGTCACTGAGGCAGCAAGACTTCCTTCTGTAATGTAGTGCCTTGAAATCACTTAACACAGATACTGTACTGGAAAAATAATAATAATGCTTTATGCACACAAAGATGCTCTAGATGTCAGCTGGCCTTAGACAAAAATGTGTACGGCTTTGACATTTCAGGTCTAAATGGGTTCCCTAATGAGAAGAGTTTTAAGAAAAATGGGAGAACCTGCCTTGTGCCTGTAGACCAGTGAATCTGACCATACACCACCTATGTTTTTAACCTCTTGTAACTTATAGAATCATAGAATCATTTTGTTTGGAAAAGACCTTTAAGGTCATCTAGCCAACCGTTAACCTAGCACTGCCAAGTCCACCACTAAACCATGTCCCTAAGCACCATACCTACACATCTTTTAAATACTTTCAGGGATGGGGACTCAACCACTTCCCTGGGCAGCCTGGTCCAATGCTTGACAACCCTTTTGGCAAAGAAATTTTTCCCAATATCTGATCTAAACCTCCCCTTGGGGCCATTTCTTCTCCTCCTATCATTGCTTACTTGGGAGACTGACACCCACTTGGCTACAACCTCCTTTCAGGGAGCTGTAGAGAGCAATAAAGTCTCCCCTCAGTCTCCTTTTCTCCAGGCTAAACAACCCCAGTTCAGTCCGCCGTTCCTCATAAGACTTGTGCTCTAGACCCTTCACCAGCTTTGTTGCCCTTCTTTGGACACACTCCAGCACTTCAACGTCCTTCCTGTAGTGGGGGGCCCAAAACTGAACACAGTACTCAAGGTGCGGCCTCACCAGTGCTGAGTACATGGAGACGATCACTTCCCTAGTCCTGCTGGCCACACTGATACAAGCCAGGATGCTGTTGGCCGCCTTAGCCGCCTGGGCACACTGCTGGTTCATGTTCAGCCAGCTGCCAACCAACACTGCTATGTCCTTTTCCACCAGGCAGTTTTCCAGCCACTCTTCCCCAAGCCTGTAGCATTGCATGGGGTTGTTGCAACCCAAGTGCAGGACCCGTCACTGAGCCTTGTTGAACCTCATACAGTTGAGCTTGGCCCATCAATACGACCTGTTCAGATGCCTTTGTAGAGCCTCCCTACCC
Source organism: Aramus guarauna (assembly GCA_013400195.1). Taxonomy (NCBI): domain Eukaryota; kingdom Metazoa; phylum Chordata; class Aves; order Gruiformes; family Aramidae; genus Aramus; species Aramus guarauna. The sequence continues at coordinate 26,202 of VXBL01006579.1, read as the reverse complement.
TCAAGCAAATCAACACTCACACCCAACTTGGTGTCATCTGCAAACTTAATGAGGGTGCACTTGATCCCCTTTGCCAGATCACTGACAAGATATTAAGCAGAACTGGCCCCAGTACTGAGCCCTGGGGAACATCACTTGTGGCTGGCCACCAAGTGGATTTAACTCCATTCACCACAACTCTTTGGGCCTGGCCATCCAGCCAGTTTTTTACCCAGTGAAGAGTATGCTCATCCAAGCTCTGAGCAGCCAGTTTCTTCATTAGAATGCTGTGGGAAACGTCAAAAATCCTTGGAGAGATACAGCTATTATTTTATAATTTTGTTTTGGTTTGCTGCATCAGGATTCATCTTTCACTTGCTCTAGAAAAGACAGTGTAATAGTATTTTAAAACCGTATTCCATTAAGTTATACTTATGTAACCTTGCTAACTTCAATAGGCATCAAAACTTCGCAAATGGTTCTCCCTCTAATGACACTACAAAATTAACAGTAATTCTGTTCCTGAGTAATTTTATTAGAACTAATAGTTCTGATAATTTTATTAACTTTGATGGGCTTTCAGATTCTTTTTTTCTGAGATGCGAGTATAATATGACAGTAACTTTGAACCTGGTTTCCCAAAGAAGTGAGACTTAGGCAACAGTACTGTGAGGACACCCCTTCCTAAACCTGTGAGTCCATTGAGCATTTCAGACTTCAGATAGATACACAGTTCTCAAAGACAGTAAATTCCTGTACATTTTGTGAAAACTGATTGCTAGAGATGGATCAAAATTAGCACTACCACTAAGGAAAAGCCAGTTGCAGTTCAGCCAGTTGGCCAGTCACCATGGATATCATGAACAGGCAATCAGCACAAGATTATTTCAGCAACAGCATATGTTGCCACATTCTCAGCCAAACTGGCAAAAGACATGGGAAGGAGCTGGAAGAAGTACTTGAGCACTGAGGATGGGAAGGACTGAGGAATGGGGGAGAAAAAAATAATGTAAAAAACTTCATTAGTTCCACTGTTCACAGAACAACTTACTTTGGTATCTTAAACTGTAGATTTTGCCTTGCATAAAGGAATGTATGAATCTCTTACGCAGAAGTTGTACATGCACTTTAACACAAGTGATTCCTCCCTTTTAGTCTATTTTTTTTAAGTGATGATTTATTTATTATAAGATGCATTTTACTGGAGAAAAAAGAGTCCACGTTTCATTTGTGAATGGAATGAAAAGCAGGTTGTTCTGCTTTATAGTACCAAGGAAATGTAAAGTGAGAGCTGTTGAAAAGGATTTTTAAACAGGAGAATGCATGGAAGTAAGTGATGCATTCTTATTCTGGTAATGACAGAATGGACTAGTGGCATCATCAATATGTGTATGTAAACTCAATTCATATGAACTCAACAAAATCACTAAATTTTACTGAATAAAGCTGGATTGTTTTTCATCTCCCAATGTTTCTTCTTCAGCCTATCTGACAGTTCAAAGACACTGAATGGTCTATTTAAAATCAAATAACTTTTGTGAAAAATAAAATTGTCAGCTACAAATTAGGTAACTAGGGCTTTCCTCTGCTCCTGCAAAAAAAGCATGAACAAGGGCAACAAGAAAAGCTTCTATAGGTACATCAGTGATAAAAGACGACTAGGGAAAATGTGGGCCCTCTCCAGGAGGAAACAGGAGGACTGGTTACTTGGGATATGGAGAAGGCTGAGGTACTCAATGACTTTTTTGCCTGTCTTCACCAGCAAGTGCTCTAGCCACACTGCCCAAGTTGCAGAAGGCAAAGGCAGGGACTGGGAGAATGAAGAACCGCCCACTACAGGAGAAGAGCAGGTTCAACACTAAGGAACCTGAAGGTGCACAAGTCCATGAGACCTGATGCAATGCATCCACGGGTCCTGAGGGAACTGGCGGATGAAGTTGCCAGTATCCATCATACTTGAGAAGTCCTGGCAGTCCTGTGAAGTTCCCACTAGCTGGAAAAGAGGAAACATAACCCCCATTTTTAAAAAGGGAAAAACAGAAGACCTAGGGAACCTACCTAGGTCAGTATCACCTCTGTGCCCGGCAAGATCACCAAGCAGATCCTTCTGGAAACTATGCTCAGGCACATGTAAAATAAAGAGGTGACTGGTGACAACCAATGTGGCTTCACTTAGGGCAAATCATGCCTGACACAATTTTGTCGGCCTTCTATGATGAGGTTACAGCATTGGTGGATAAGGGAAGAGAAAATGATGTCATCTACCTGGACTTGTGCAACGCATTTGACACTGTAGTGCACGACATCCTTGTCTCTAAATTGGAGAGACATGGATTTGATGGATGGACCACTCAGTGGATAAGGAAAGAATTGGCTGGATGGTCACAAAGAGCTGCGGTCAGTGGCTTGATGTCCAAGTGGAGACCAACGAGTGGCGTTCCCCAGGGGTTGGTACTGGAACTGGCACTGTTAAACGTGTTTATTGGTGACATGGACAGGGGGATCGAGCACACTCTCAGCAAGTTTGCTGACAACACCAAGTTGTGTGGTGCAGTCAACAGGCTGGAGGGAAGGGATGCCATCCAGAGGTACCTTGACAGCCTTGAGAGGCGGGCCTGTGCAAACCTCATGAAGTTAAACAAGGCCAAGCGCAAGGTCCTGCACATGGCTCACAGCAATCCCAAGCACAGCTACAGGCTGGGCAGAGAATGGATTGACAGCAGCCCTGGGAGGACTTAGGAGTGTTGGTGGACGAGAAGCTCAACATGACCTGGCAACGTATGCTTGCAGCCCAGAAAGCCAAACATGTCCTGGGCTGCATCAAAAGAAGTGTGACCAGCAGGTCAAGGGAGGTGATTCTCTCCCTCTACTCCACTCTGGTGAGACCCCACCTGGAGTACTGCATCCAGCTCTGGGGTCCCAGTACAAGAGAGACATGGACCTGTTGGAGCGAGTCCAGAGGAGCGCCACAGAGATGATCAGAGGGCTGGAGGACCTCTCCTGTGAAGACAGGCTGAGAGAGTTGGGCTTGTTCAGCTTGGAGAAGAGAAGGCTTCGGGGGGGACACCTTATAGCAGCATTCCAGTACCTGAAGGGGGCCTACAAGAAAGCTAGAGAGGGACTGTTTACAAGGGCATGGAGTGATAGGACAAGGGGTAATGGCCTTAAGCTGAAGGGGGGCAGATTTACATCAGATATTAGGAAAAAATTCTTCTCTATGAGGGTGGTGAGATACTGGAACAGGTTGCCCAGAGAAGTTGTGGATGCCCCCTCCCTGGAAGTGTTCAAGGCCAGGTTGGATGGGGCTTTGAGCAACCTGGTCTAGAGGAAGGTATCCCTGCCCATGGCAGGGGGGTTAGAATTAGATGACCTTTAGGGTTCCATCCAACCCAAACCATTCTATGATTCTATGAAAAATGAAAGTATTACAGTCATGACGTTAATTTACACATGCACATACATGTATAACGACATACATAAAGCATTACGTATATTACATTATTCTTTTTTTCTTAGTCGTAGTTAGGCTCTTCATAGAAAAAAAAACCAAACATGGAATCTCATGCTAAAACAAACCTCTGGACTAACATGAATATTCTTGTGATTTAACCTAGCAGGCAGCTTGTCCTGGCTCTGGCTAGGATAGGGTTAATTTCGCAAGGAGCCAGGCCAGGTGAGCCAGGCTGGCCGGGGGCTATTCCATACCATGTGACGCCATGCTCACCATAAAAGGGGGCTAGCCGGGGAGGGGCGGGTTCGGCGGTTTCGGCGCGGCTCCGGGAAGTGCTGAGGGTGCGGTCGGTCGTTCGGATCGGTAAATTGCTTTCCATTATCACCTATTGTGTATCTCTGTTATCAGTAGTGTTGTTGTTTGTTTCCCTCTCCCTTGCTGTCCCAGTAAACTGTCCTTACCGCAACCCTCGAGGCTTTTGCCTTTGTTTGTCCGGTCTCCTCCCCACCCCGCCGGGGAGGGGTGAGCGAGCGGCTGCGTGGTGCTCGGCTGGGCCTAAACCACGTCACAGCTAAAACAACCACATAGCCGTTTGCTCACTCCTCCTTGACTAGTAGGATGGGGGAGAGAATCAAAAAGCAAAAGGTAAAAAATCATTGGTTAAGACAGTTTAACAGGACAGAAAAGGATAATAATAATAGTAATACGAAACAAGTGATGCACAGCAGAATTGCTCACCACTCAGAACCAATGCTCAGCTAGTTCCTGAGCCACACCACCTCCCAGCCAGCTCCCCCAGTTATATACGGAACATGACGTCATATGGTATGGACTATGCTGTTGGCCAGCTTGGGTGAGCTGTCATGACTGTGTACCCTCCCAGCTTCCTGAGCGCCCCCGCATCTTCCCCTTCACAGGCCAGTCTGAGAAGCTGAAAAGTCCTTGAGAGCTTAGCAACTAAAATATCAGTGTGTTATCAACATTATTCTCATCCTAAATCCAAAACACAGCCCTATACCAGCTGCTAGGAAGAAAATTTAACTCTGTCCCAGCCAAAACCAGGACAATATTTAAAGCTGAGAACCTTGAAAAGACCTGACTTCTAGTTATACAACAATTCCATCAGTAATTGCTGAATATTTAAAATCTTGTATGCTTGTATGTATTTGAGTCTTCACTTACTATTATTCAGAAAGCATTTTCAGAACCCTCAGTATCAAATAGGCTAATCTGAAATTACTGAATTACTCCTACAGAGTGATGATTTAATGGAAGCGAAAAACCCATAGCACTGCCTGATTAAAGCAATACAGTAAAAGTATTACAGTAAGAATGCTATTACAGTAAGAATCAAAGAATCACCATTTTAGGTTAATCTTCCACCTAAAATCTGGGGCAACCTCTGCTTTCAAAGATCTGTCTCTTCAGTGCACAGACTACTTCCAAAAGTTGTACGTATGAGTAAAAACGAAGTACAAGTGAAGACACAAATTGTCGTAAGCTGAAAATGTAATACGGTATTCCAAGCAAATAAGATTATACAGGCATCACCGAATCACAGAATGGTTGAGGTTGGCATGGACATCTGGAGGTCATCTGATCCACCCCCCTGCTCAAACAGGGACACCTACAGCCAGTTGCTCTGGACCATGTCCATGCAGCTTTTGAACATCTCCAAGGAGGGAGACTCCACAATCTCCCTTGCAACCTGTGCCGGCACTCAGTCACCCTCACAGTGAAAAAGTGTTTCCCGATGTTCAGAGGGAACCTCTTGTGTTCCAGTTTTGTGATGTTGCCTCTGGTCCTGTCACTGGGCACCACTGAAAAGAACCTGGCTCTGGCTTCTTTATACCCTCCCTTCGAGTATTTATACACATTCGTAAGATCTCCCATGAACCTTCTCTTCTCTAGGTGAAACAGTCCCAGCACTCTCAGCCTTTCCTCATAGGAGAGAAGCTCCAGTCCCTTAAGGATCTTTGTGGCCCTTTACTGGACTCTGTCCACTATTTCCCTTGTACTGGAGAGCCCAGAACTGGACACAGCACTCTAGGTGTGGCCTTACCAGTGCTGAGCAGAGGGGAAGGATCACCACCCTTGACTTGCTGGTAATACTTTGCCTACTGCAATCTAGGATACCATCAGCCTTCTTTGCCACAAGGGCACATTGCTGGCTTATGGTCAACTTGATGTCCACCAGGACCCATCATATGAAACAATATTAATAAAATATATTTTCTTCTTGTTCAACATATTGTTTAAACATCCAAGGTGACTTTGCAACTTCAAGGCAAATGTGAGCAAAGTCTTTAATATTACCGCATGAGCAAAACAGTGCTAATACAAACAGCAGTGTTTAAGTCTGTTTATTGCTTACTCAGTAAAAATAATTTCCTAGTTGAAGATGCCAGTTGCAGGATATACCTAAGCAAACAAATAAATAAAAATCTGATATTTTATGAAGCTAGCAGAGATTCAGAATGGAAGAGCAAAGGACTCTAAGATAGACTTTCAAAGCCCAACCTTGAATACGTATCTTTGGACTGAACCAAGTTTCTAGTTTAAAACCTGAGAGGAGTTCATAGTCCTTGTATCTCCGTATCATATTGCTGGGGCCCAGAATGAATTTAAACAATAAAACCATGCTGAAACTCTTAGTTTATCACAGAAATATTGGAGGCATGCTGCAAAAATGACATGGAAGTGCTCTATGAGAACAACTGGATATTTGGCTACTAGACATGGATATTATTGCTAGGTAAACATACAGGTAAGATTGGGAGGTTAAAAGTTGAATGCATGAATTATTGAAGCAATGTTTGATACACTGCGCTGAAAGAACTTAAATGATTTCTGAAAGAAGTAAAATTCCTGGAAACACTCTGTCTGGCTTTACTTTTGCCGTTCTTTCCCAGCAGAAAGGATGTATTATATTCTTAAAGCATTTGAAAGCCTGGGACTATCTTAGAAAAGTGTATGTGCTAGGACAGTTTTCTGGTTGTGAATAACATTTACAATTCTTCTGAGAACAAAAATAATATTTTCAAGCCTTACCTAGTTCCCTTACTCTGCCACAAATGTTCGTATCTCTGGTACTGGGAAAGACAAGGTTTCAGATGCATCTCTAAAGACAATGTATTTTCTCTTTCTCAGTTTAATACAGACATTTTGATGAAGGCTCTTTAAGTCTGCCATACATTCCATGTCAGAGGTTTGGTCAGAAAAACATTAACTTCACTCTCTCTCATTCCTGGAAGGTCCAGACCATGAAGACTTCCTACAGACCCCAATACTATATCCCACAGCAGTATATCATCAACAAATGGTCCAATTGAGTTTTTCCATTTTGTGTACTGGGATGTACAGGCCAGAATGAGAAAACAGCGTCTTAAATTTGGCACTGAAGTGGTCTTACTTTCAGATGTGGCAGAATGGGCACAGCCCACTTTTAAGGACCTCAAAAGCCAGTTCCGTAACTGCAGGCACCTAAATACAAACATGTGGTGTCTCTGTCTCAGTGTTTTTCATATGAACAATATTTGCACCTTGATATCCATCAATGACAGCTACTTTCCAAATTAAAAATATATCTTAAAAAAAAAAAAATTGAGAGAGCGAGCAGACAACACTTTAAATCAATACTCATCTATGCAATTCTCAGGTCCACCCTGAAGCTATGTAATTTGAAATATGGAGTACTTTCCAGGAGGATGAGGTACTTTTGCTGTAGCTAGTAAAGCAAATCTGAGTTGTCACAACAACTGTAAATAGACAGATAAAATAAATCAAACTGACAAAATGCACTGTGTTAAGAAAGTTCTGCAACAGGACAAGAACCATTATGACTATTTCATTTCATTCAAACTGAATTATGCTCAATAAATAAAACATAACATGATAGATTAAAAAAAAAAGCTCTGTCTCCAAGCTACTTGCAGCATAAGTGGATTAGATTCTATGCATAATGGACTAGTAAACAGCAGACCCATAAAAACTGAGGAAAAGAGAATTCCATTTCAAACACTGAAACAGTATGAAGTTGACAATTGCACAGAGTTATTAGCCAAAAGCTAGGCAGTCAGCCAGAAGGTTTCAACAAAAATTGCCTTAAGCAAGAGCGGCAAACAAGAGGAGGAGTTAATGGTAAAAAAAAACCCCCACAATTAAATTCACTCATGGGATGATATTTGTCACCAGAAAGGGCAGAATGACAGATGATTAAGATCTTGTTAATGAGAAAAAATCCAAAAAACAAAAGCTGATTTAATGTAAGAGGAAGTCAGTGAAATTAGCAGTTTAGTACCAAATACAAATCTAGAAAACTCCTCCATTAACAGCAAAGGGACAGCCATTTTATTCTGTTAGCCTGTTGTAATTCCCTTTAGAGTTCACTTGGATAATGAGCGATTAATGTCAGTGTGTATAAAACTAAAAGCGTGTCCTAACTGGGTTTGGCTGAGCTAATTGCCTCTGATCAATAAAACTGACACATAGTATGCTTATTCTTCAAGAATCTCACTCTGGGCCTCATTCCACTTCCCTCAAACCATGCTTCTGACATCCAGGGGAGCAGAAATTGGTCACGTTAATAGAAAATTGAAAGTAACACAGAAGAACTTAAATAGAGCAGTAAGCACTGGGGAAATGTGTATTTTATTCAACTAAAGCTTGTGCTTCATGATACATCCCACCCACTCGCAGCAGTTTCCTGGTATTTTTGCAGTCCCTTCTCCGCAAACAGCACTTCTGTGGCTTCACTTACACCGGCACAGACACCAGTAGAGCCTCCTAGTGCTGACACAGCATACAGCAATAGAAGGGGAGTCCCTCCACGAGCAACTCCAAAAACCACAGGCTTTGCAAAAGTTTGCTCACCAACCCCTCTCCTGTAAGCATAGCTACAGTCACCCCGACATTTTTTGGCACTGCAATGAGAAGGAAAACACACAACTTTTTCCTCGAACAAATCAATTATGCTTTATAGCCTGGGGGAACATCTAATCATGAGATACAATGCCTACTCTAGTAAAATTACACACAACAAAAAATAGCAGATGCAGACACAACATAACTACTTAATACTACTCCAAATATTATTGTACAGCATTCCTTCATACTTAATACATCTTTTTAATTTCCTTAACAACAGGGCCAAGATACAAGCTACGCAGTCTATACAAGTATGTCTTCTAATTCATAGGCTAAATCTGCCTGATATAGGCAGCTGCTGCCTGTAAGACCATGCGATCATTCTCTCAAAGACAAAGCAGCATGGCTTCTTTTGAAATTAATTGTTTCAAAGTGCATCCCCTCACATCTTTTCAACAGGAGTGACAATGTAAGAATCATTGGAAACAGCATAACGTAGCATTCTGCGAGGAGGCAGGGACATGAGGCTTTTGTCTATGCTTTTTTTCCCCCCAAAGATCATTGGCATTGTCCGTTAAACTACAAGCAAAACATTGTAACACAGATCTCCCCACCCTGCTTAACAAGGAGAAAGAAGCTTATGAAAGCAACATGATGATGTCAAATACCAGGTGGTCACTACACATTGAGCCTGATGCCATTCAAACCAGTAGCAGTTTTTAAGGTGTCCTTCTGAGATTAAATAAGCCAAGAATTTTACTTAATACATTATCAGTAATATTTTGCTCATTTAAAATGCATGCACTTCCAGAGAAATTAATACTAGCATATCTCTATTTTGTTTTTCTATACACAGCTGTGCCCTCTAGTGGAACTGGCTAAATTTTGTCCTTTTCTCAAAATCAGCACACTATCTAAACTACATTCAGTAGCTGGAGTTATGATCCTCGCTTTCTTTTAGTAAGCTGTTGATTGACATCAAAGAATTTAATTGCACAGAAGTTTCAAGATACTGAGAGAATTCAAATTACAACATTTTAAATAAAGTCCTAATTTTTGAAGTATCCTTCCTATTAGTTGATATTTTGATAGAATAAAATCCTGTTTTGTGGTCTTTTAGGTAAGGTGAGAGAGAAGGTCAATTGAACTAATTTGGGAAGAGATACAATGAGTTGAAGTAGTCTGGAGCCATCGCTGATCTATTCCAGTGACACTTTCTGAGCCAAAGTATGTAAAAAAAGACAGAAAACTTCAGTAAGAGTAGAAAATACAGTTGCAGTCCCAACTTTCATTTGCAAGCTCAGCCAGATCTCCACTGGTGGAGAAACAGACAGAGCACACAATCTTATTATGTAGTACCACACCTGACAGGCTTCAAGCTGCAGCAGGTTTAACATTTTGTCTTTGGTTGTCTCACTGACAACTGCAGCACTGAGGAAGGGATGGTGTTGGCTGACTATTTAAAAAAAAAGCAAAAAGATAAAAGACTAGGAATGAAGTGAAGGCAGAAAAGAGGACGTGGGGAAAGGAAAGATATCAGGAGCCCATGCCCTGCATTCTAAGTAGTTTTCAAGCTCTGCCACCATCAGTGGTGACAGCAAAATTATTGTTCCCATCTCCATGACTGAACACAGCTGTGACGGAAGATTAAGAAAATACAAAGTCATCCCACTGAATCTGGGTGGGCTTTGGGCAAGAAGAGAAACAGCAGCCATGTTGAGACAGTTACTCTTTTCAGGACATGTTTTCCCACTACATCCAGTCAGGTATAACTACAGGCTGGTCCCGGAAACATCTGTCCCCAGGCATGAGCTCCTGTCCCTTCCCCAAGATCAGATTTAGCATTTAAGATCCTGCAGAAAGGATCTGTTTAGCTTTCTAACTCTGGTAACCCACCAATTCCCTCCACCTCCAGTTTTTCGCTACAGATCAGAAAGGTAGCAATTCATCATGTGTTCAATCACCAGATACAATGTAAGGAGAGTGGGAGATGAGGACCATGGAATGTTACCATTACTTACCTCTATCACTACGATGTGCCCCACTCCAAAGTCTCCTTCACAGAAACAGTGAAACTAAAGTAGCATATGTTTTGATTATTTTGTACTCCAGTTAAGTCTCACTTACAACAAATCTATCTGGGCTCATCAATTCCAACTCCATTCTGTTTTTTTAATCATTATCTTAGTGCAGGTTACTACACATACAAACTTTTAGTCTGGACTAAGCCAATCTTCAAATTTACCATGTAAAAATATTAAATATAGAACTATAGCTATCTTTCAGGCTGTCAGAAAGGCAGTCCATTAAGAAGTTAACATCTAAACCAGGTCTTTCAACCTATATTAACCTGGAGATTAAGTCTCATACCTGTTCTTGTGTGAACCAAATTAAGAACATTTTTACTTGTGGGACAGAAATAATTCTTCCAGTTCTCATTAGCATTGGAAGTGATTACTATGCATATCTTCTCATGTTAGTTTCCAGAAAAAGCAAAAAAAAAAACAAAACAAAACAAAAAAAAACCCACAAAAAACCAAAACCAAACCCCAAAACAACTTGCTTTTTTTGAGATAAAAAGATGTTATCTATTCATATAACATAAAAGCTTTGTGTTCAGCTGCACAGACTTTATTACATCGCTAAAGCCCCAAGAGTTAGTACAGGTAAGAGCAGAAATTAACACTTATTAGGAAGCTATAAAGGTTAATTTGGAAAAGGGAGCTCTCAGAAGCTGCTAGAAATGGTAATGAGGCCTCAGGATAAGTGAGACTATGACAGACAGTTCTTATGATGTAATGCTCCAATTTAGTTTCCACTTATGTCATGTGACCCTGCTGAAGCTTTGGGAACATAAAACCAACCTTTCTTTTCAGCATGCAGTGGAATTCCTGCACGAAATGCTGAATCAGACCTTAATATACAGATTTTAGCCTTTCTCAATTAAAACAGCAGTAGTAGAGCTTTAGAATTAAAGTATATCTTGTGTATTTCTAACAACACTTAAGCTTTATATCAGTACAGAACTAGCTAGAAAAATAAAACATGCATAGAGTCCAAGAGGTATAATGTCCACTAGTCACCTTTTAATCATATTCTACAGAACTTTAAAAATGAAAAATTATGAAATTTACACCCCAAAACTAAAAATGAGAAATTGTTAACCCATGATTTTAGGACTCCCTTCTGTATTTCTAATTCTTCCCATCTATCCCACTACATGTGTTATAATGACATGTGACAAGATTAAAGCAAGTACTGTATGATTTGACACAAGCTGTTTCTATGGGCCCAGGAGCCCCTCCTAAGCTTAGACCTGGGCCTTCAGTCTCTGCTTGAGCTTTGTTGTAGGGGTGCTGTTCTCCAGCAGTGCCCTCACCTGACACCTTAAACCATTTACATTTGCATGCAAAACATTGTTATGAGTTTTTCATGTGGGAAGTGGAACTTTAATTCAAATTCATGATATGTGTATTTCTGAAAAAGAGGCAGAGGAGCTGGTACTTGGTTCTGGCACAGAAAATCTGAACTTTGCTCCCTGTTTCAACTGAATGGATGTTGTGTGTTATTTTGTATGACTTGTGCTATTTTGAAAGAAATTGAAAACTGGACCAAGATGAGAGTTAATAACTAATGAGAGAAGAATTCAGTTCTGCTGGACTGTGGTATATCTTTCAAGTCAAAGGAGGCCTGATATAGTACTTCCACTTCAAGCATTCAAAAGTTATATGAAGGCCAAAACAGTTTCCACTAACAAGACTATGCGGAGAAGAGGACAAAATTACTTCCAGAAACCTCGGAAATTTTGAAAGGCTGAGAATTTTGTTTACTATTTCTAATCAGTAAGGTGTAATCATGCAGAGGCAGGACTAGGGATGACTTTGGTCTGCTTAAGCTGTTACAGAAATGTAACCCTCTAAGGGCTGCTGATTTAGAAAAGTAAAAACAAAAATAAAAATAAAATAAAAAAAATCTTCATTTGCCACTAGGGTTATCCAGTCAAATGTATTTTTATGCTTTTTGCTTTAAATATTTATTGCCACCGACTTATATCACTGTTCTTCACAGATGTGCAAAGTATAGAAAGCTTACGCTTTTGTTGTAGAGACCAGTATAGCCACTTGCTGAATACTTGCACAAGCTTTTACCTGTGCTAATATCAGAAGAGCAGAAGAATCAACTAGGAAGTCCTGGCTCAAGTTCAGGTCGTAATTAATATCAGATAACCAGCTGTGAACTACTTAATTACTAAATGAGCAGAACAGGTCATTGATATTAAAGTTATTTTAGCACTAATTTTATCTCTAGAAAACTTGATCCAAAGCCCCTGACAATTTGAGGTAACACTGTGTTAACACCTGAAGGATCTGTTCCTGTCTCAGATGCTTGCCTTGCTGTCCAAAAAAAATAATAATCTATGTAGGGATAAGCAGAAGAACAGTTGGGATGCCACATAAACACTGTTAAATTGCTATTGTACCTGAATATCAATTAATTAGTATTAATATGTAAGTTGTGTAGAGCTCAGAATGAAGCCATGTAATTCAGCTTCAGTGATGAAAATGCAGTAGCTCTGCACTTTCTGGACAAACTGGAGAATGTCCTGATCAGAACAATGAGAATAAGAGGTTTGGAAAGCGACTACAAGGAAAAATAAAGTACTAGGCTTACTCACTTTAAGGAAAAAAAAAAAAATCATCAAGCTAAATATGTGAGCTGGTAACTTCAGGAGCTTGCAGAATCTCCTTCATCTGAAGTTCCTAAGAACCAGTTAAACAAAACTGTACAGTGTGTTTGGAACTTACCATGGCCCTTGAGCATAGCATGTGCTTTCAGAAGTCTCTACTACTTCTGTATTTCTAAGATTACTGCGACTGTTAACACTATCTCAACACATTTCTTTTCCCAAATTCTACACAGAGATGGCAATGAAAGTGTACAAGACAGTACTCTTTGAATAGTTTAAGTGCAAAAGAAGCAATGGAGTCTGAAAGTGCTTACTTACTGTGCATTATTAGAGCCACCCCTGGCAAAAATATTCACAACAAAATTGAAAATATGTAATTAATGTCTTCTCAAAAGAAATGTGAAAATTAAAGGTTAAAACCCCTGTCTTGTTTTCTGAAAACTTTAATTCCCATAACATATATATTAGCTGAGGACATATTGCACAGCTTTTGTCAGCATTCGTAATGCATGTCTGTGAATACATCGCAAAACACTTGTTGATTCAAGTCCTTCCCCTCTTAGTCTCGAGAGCTAACAATCCAGGGAAGTGGAAAGTCTCTACTTTCAGATTTTGTTGTTAGGCCAAGCAAGAGAAAAATACTGTCTAAATGACATATGCTCTTTTACAGAACTTCATATGTAGTCTGCCACGAAAACAGTCTTTCAAGACAAGTTGAGCTACATCAATTTCAATGCTTGGAATGATCAACCCAATCATTTTTTCAGCAAGCATTTAACTCTTAACTTGTATTAAGGACACCGAGCAATACTGGTTTTCAATAAATCACATCAGAAACAACCTACAGGTTCCATACTCTTCTAAAACCACACAAGCAGAGAATGAATGGGATTACGGTGTATATTTTTCAGATGATTCAATGTACCTCAAACCACTCCAAGTATACTTCTGCAATATTGAATGACACACCCAACAGTCCTCCTCTGCATACATTCTCCTTGCAACAAATTATTTCAGTGCTCTCCAATTTTTTTGAACTTTGAACCAAAATTGAATTGGCTAACAAATAAAATGTTTTTACTTTGAAATCTCAGCCACTTTATTTAAAAACTTAAATCTCAATTAAATGGAAGTGTCGGATTACTCAGATTCATCTAAAACCTGGGTCCACGTTCCTCAAATATTAACTGAAAACACACAGGGTGGGAGACTCTTTTCTTATTACTGTGACAGTAAATACTGTCACCCAGAAAGACCAGCCAATTGTTCTGAAAAGGTCTGATTCCACTTAAACTGCCTCCAGATTAGGTGAATGACTCTTAACTATTAGTATTTGAACATATAGCACCTAGAAGCTTAATTAAAACTTTTCATTGCGGTTATCTACTGTTTGTAATAACGGTCCTTCCCCTCCACCCCCCATTCTTTTTGGGAATCACCAGTATCTACGGAAGCGTGGTAGTCTCCAAAGAAAACAGTGGTGGGACACATAGACAAACTTGCACCTCAACTTTGTAAGAACTTTGAAATGTTATAACATATTCCTTTCTCCAAAAACTCAGAAATCCAAGGGAGACCCAGTGGCCTTGCTTTCCCTACTTTTTTGTTGCAAAGCACAATTGCCCGAGTTCAGGCCTACGCTACTATCGCTGATGTCAAAACCGTCAAGGCGAGGGTCCCAACCTGCCAAGGAGCTTACTGCGGTACTTAAAAAGCCTCTAACTGCAGCTGCGGGGATCCAAATGCTTCTCAAAAAATCTCTGCTTGAAACGGCCCGGGCTTCAGACGCGCTTCTACGCGGCTTTACTCGGACACCGGGAACGCAAAGCAAGGAAAGACGACTTTCCTCAGGAGCCTCCC
>VXBL01006575.1:60772-90951 GCA_013400195.1 Aramus guarauna | reverse complement strand
GGGGTTGGAACTTGATGATCTTTGAGGTGCCTTCCAACCCAAATCTTTCTATAATTCTATGATTCTATTCTTTGAATTTAAATAATGAGAATATTAATTAATTTTAATTAATTAAAATAATGAAAAGTATGTAAGTAAATAAATAAATAAGTAAATTCAGTATTTCATGTTAGATCTTCTCAGAGAAATAGGAGACCTCATCCTAAAACACACTGAACCGGGACTTTTTTGTTTGCTTTTAATTGTTTGTTTGTTTGTTTTTGTTTTTGTTTTTGTTTTTGTTTAAAGCAACAGAATAGTCTCAGCAATCTTTCTGGAAATATACGATTTAAAACTCATGTTACAATATTATTCTGTATCAAAGTTAAAATACAAAAGAATCCAGCTATACAGTACAGAACAAAATTCAATGAATGTAAAACTCATTCCTCTAGTCAAGTTTCTGAATGATGTAACACCTCTTTTGCTACCTCCTTACTCTTTGGATTTATTTAAGAATTTCTTTCATTCTCCTTCATTTTTGTCTCTGGATTTTAGTAGAGAAAGCAGAAAGAGCACTAAAAAACACCCATAAAGTTTGTGACTTAAATGAGCCAGTTAGAATGAATGATTTAAGGAAAATTTTCCTCACTGCTTGAATTACTGGGATAGCAAGTGCTCAGTCACTCTCAGAGAAAGGTATATGCACAGTTTAATCAAAAGTAGCAGGTGTCCAATGCAGTTGACAATTTCAGAATTTAGCTGTGGTATTCCAAAAAATGGCTGAATATATAGAGATTTTTCTAGTTCTTATACTTTGATAGTATTAACTAAGCAATATAAAGCATGTTAAAGATATCAAGGTGACGATCTTGGGAAATTAAAAAGGAAGACATTGATGCCTCTTAAGTTGTCAAAAAATGTTGGAGGTTCAAGGTTTTTAAAATATTTTTCCTCCTTTTTTTATGTTGGCAATCTACTATTTTTCTCCCCTTACCACATTCTGAAAAAGTGTTTGAAGACTTTAATTGAAACTTTCTCAAGTATTTAGCAGGAGACAGCATACAGGGACTGTTTCATCCCAAATGTTTGAAACTTGGCAAAATTCTAAGCAGTGGAAAACAGGGTCATAAAAATTGAGATTCCGGGAAAACTAAAAATAGACAGTCCTACCTACCTCACCTATAATCAACAAGAACAATAATTAATTTGCCAGGAAATTGTATGCTGGCAGGAAGATTTACTTTAGTCATCACTTGAAACTGTGCCAAAATAATCCTATAATACTGATGGAGGAAAAAAGCTCCCTTGAAGCCCTCGAATCTCTTGTCTATGTCCTTTAAAATATGCAGTACTTCTGATTTTGTGAAGCACACATTTCACCCCTGATGTTTTTAATCTAATTAATCATTATTAACATTTTTATGATCATGGTATTTTAGTTATGAATTACAATATGCTCATTTATTTCTGAAGTTAAGATAAGGCACCAATAACAGAAGGCAATCAAGAAAATTCTCTAGTTAGCTATATTACAAAACACACAAAACCCAGGAGACTGAGCCCTCCATGTTCATATTTTCTTTGGTTGCTTGCTAAACAACTGCCTGCTGATGAGCAAGTGATCTACCATTGCCCTGCAGTGGGGACACCTGTTTAGCTGGTGAGTGGGACCACAGTGCCCAGCAGGCAGAGCGAGCTAACAAGGACTTTGGCTGTTTATGAGGCATTTTGCTTGGCAGTGAGTGCAAAGGGTGTCCAGAAACGCTGCTGCAGACAGGGTGGGACTGCATAGTAATGGTGGTGTCCTCACCAGGGTTAGTACCAATCCTTGGCTGGAGGAAGCACTCTGGCACATTGGAGGCCATGGGTCAGAGTGTCAGAGGGAGGATTGTGCCTCCAGGACACGTCTGCTTGATTTACCTGGAGCATGGTGGAGTGAGAGTGGTGGCGGCCTCACCTGTGAGGGGAGGCAATCAGACTGTGTAGCATCATTTGTGTGATGTTATGGAGACTGTAGTGGCAAGAGGCTGAACTACACAATACAAAAAAGAAGGGACAATGAAAGACTACGCTTGAATGAATGCGGATGAACGCTCCCAAGATAAAGGATGGATGGGAACTTGTGTTCTCTGGTAGCAAGAGAAAGGTTCTGTGGCCCTCTTGATCTGAATTTACAGAATTGGTACATTGCACTAATAGCCAAGGAAAGGGAACAGACTCCATTAAAGTAGACTTCAGAGCCAGCCGGGCCTGAACCAAGCATTAGCGCTAAGAGGAAGCAGCAGACACTAGTGTTTTGAGACTGTAATGCAGGGGATGAAAGCACCCACCTGCCAACCAGAACTGCTGCCACAGGAGATTTGTTCTTTTCTGGGACTTGGATCCAGGATGTTGCATAGAAGCTGACAAGGCTCATGTAGCCTTCAGAATTTTGTTTATCCACGTGTGCATCAGTATTACTGCCAAGGGAGACCTGCAGCAATCAAGAGTGAATACAGAGCAGTGTGGGCAAAGATGGTTTTCTCCTTGGTCCTATGGATGATGAGAAAGGCTCAGGTAGGAGTGGATGCATCCTGAGAGATAGCAAGCAGTTATGTGGCTGTGGCTGTTGTCACAAGCACTGCTTTGATTTTTCTGATCAGGGATTTCTGAGAACTAAGGACTGCTAGAGAGACATGAGATCTCTTTGACAAAGTGTCGTATGAGCATTGTTGCCAACAGGGCTTGCCAGACTGGTGATGAAGGCTTTAAACTATTCATATCAGCAGATGGTGATAAGAGCTTGCAGTTAAGTGAGAGAAGGTCCGACAAGGGTACATGGGTCAGGGTGATGGGTGTAAGTGAAGTCTTTTGAAGGATAAAGCAGGTTAGAAGGCGGCCCACTTGAACTGCAGGTACACAAATGCACACAGCCTGGGAAATTAACAGGAGGAGCTGAAGTTCCCTGTGTGGCTGCACAACTGTGACAATGCTGGTCTTGAAGGTCATAGAATCATATAATCATTTAGGTTGGAAAAGACCTTTAAGATGATCAAGTTCAACATTAACCTAACACTGCCAAGGCTACCACTAAACCATGTCCTAAGCACCACATCTATGCATCTTTTAAATTCCTCCAGGGATGGTGACTCAACCACTTCCCTGGGAAGCCTGTTCCAATGATTGACAACCCTTTCAGTGAAGAAACTTTTCCTAATATCCAATCTAAACCTCCCCTGGAAAAACTTGAGGTCATTTCCTCTTGTCCTATCTCTTGTTACTTGGTAGGACCGACACTCACCTGGTTACAACCTCCTTTCAGGTAGTTGTAGAGAGCGATAAGGTTTCCCCTCAGCCTCCTTTTCTCCAGGCTAAACAACCCATTCCCTCAGCTGCTCCTCACATGACCTGTTCTCTAGACCCTTCACCAGCTTTGTTGCCCTTCTTTGGACATGGTCCAGCACCTCAATGTCTTTATTGTGGTGAGGGGCCCAAAACTGAACACAGCAATTGACATGTGGCCTCATCAGTGCTAAGTACAGGGGCACAATCACATCTCTCATCCTTCTGGCCACGCTATTGCTGATACAAACCAGGGTGCTGTTAGCCTTCTTGGCCACCTGGGCACACTGCCAATTTTCAGGACCCAGCTGGATTAAGCCCTAAGCAACCTCATCTGAATTCAGTGTTGACCTTTCTTTGAGTGGAAGTTGGATTAGAGACCTCTTGATGTCCCTTCCAACCTGGATGATTCTGTAGTTCTCTTATTCTGATAATCTATAGTAGTCTAACTATTGAAATGGAAAGGCTTGCTTGCTAAACAGAATGCTCAGTATAATACCTTCAGTTTCTTTACTTCAGTGCAGTGAGAAAATAGCATAATTCTGTGCAAAAGCATGCAAGCTATCTGCAGAAAACTGTAGTTTTGTCAGCACATGCTTTGCTTCAGCTAATAAACTGATTCTTGTACATAGCTTCTTGGATTTGAGGTTAAACTTTTAGTCCAAGCAATAAAGATCTTAAATGAAGTCAAGACTGTAGCACAGATGAATGGAAACACTTCTGCCATCAGAACTCCATATGAGACAAAATTATTTAGAACTGTGATATAAGCTTTACACTGATAAATACTTTTCCTTAAACAAAATAACAGATTTTTTACAATTCCAGTAGAAGTTATTCTTGTATGAGCTTTATAACAACATCTCAAGTGGCTCGCCCTCCAGTGATATTATAACTTGCAAATTCAATATAAAATGTTGCTTTACAGTTTATCGCACCTCAGCTTTCAGAATCAGTTGATAGTCCAATATTCAATTTTATTTCTTTGTGAAGCAGTGTTTGTATCACATTAACCCCCTCTCAGTTGAATTTAAAGTCTCACATCCAGGATGGACACTCCTGGCTTTCTGCAGATACATGTGAATTTTATTAGTGGGCATCAGTGATGATCCTCCACTATTTTAAGTGATAAAAAGTCCTGGCAAAGACTTTGGGTGAACTGAGATATACAGAGTTCTATGAAAGTGAGAAAACAACTGAGAAAACTTTAATCAGGATTAGAAAAGTTTACCATTACCAAACCAAAAACATCTCTGCTAAGCTAAGTTGAAATTGACCTTTATGAAGTCAATCATTTTTATTGTAATCAACTTGAATACACGTAGTTTCTGGTTAGATGGAGATGGTGTGCTTAAAAATGCCTAATACTATGCATGTGAGTTGTCCCAAATGCTACAGTAAGAATATTCATATTGTGATAGCAAAGCAGATATTTAAGCACTTTAAGAGTATGGCAACAGGCTGGTATAAATGTTGTGTGTCTGCTTCTGAAATAGAAGTTGTTAATTTCCTCAGACAAGTAGACAGAAAAAATGTATACTGAGAGGCCAGTAACAGTAGCAACATTGCTAAATTGCTAAAAAAAATGAAATCCAAACCCAGCCTTCCCCTCTGCCCCAACTTGCTAATTGTGTAACTCTATCAGTTTGGAAACAGAAAACTACATTTATTGGAAGTACAGAAAAACAGAAATTTGGATCTACTTTCTGCTTAACATGTTACAAAAAATAATTTAATAACTAGAAAAAGCAATCAACATACAGGCTTTACTTTCTTACTGAGCTGAAAATAGGAAGCTTTATTTCAATTTTCTAAGTGTAGAAGCCATACAATTTGAGATCACCCTAAGCTATCCTGCCTCATTTATTTGAGTCAATACAGTCAGTGGAGTATGGAGAACTATTCTGCTGGCCAGATCTGGATGCCAAATTTAAGCAAAGCAGAAATGCTCTTCAGCTTCTACTGTCTGTATTGATTTGGGACATGACTCATTTCCTCACAAAAAAGGCTAACATTTGAGATGTCATAGCAGACCTAAGGAAGACCTTAGGAAGTTCTCTTAAGGAAGCACTTGTCTAGATGGCAGCTAGAGAAGGACACCTTGGGGGTTTAAAATGAAAGAGATGCTTATGTTTAGGCAATTGCATCCTGTTCTGGATTTCCATTGTCTATAATAGGAGCTTACGCACATATATCACAGGTTGCCTTCTCCTGTATAAAATGGTAAATTTAGGTGACCGTTATCTGCAGAGCACTCACGCATGGGTATGATATGATAAAGGTATCTACTTCTGTCCTCAAAACTTAATTAGGTAAACATCTCTCTGAATGAAGCTTTGGACATGTATTTACACTTACAAGCAATTTGTCAAGGGTAAAGCCTACCTGAAAGCACTGCTCAAATAAATGAGACCTTGACTATATCTGCCCAGCTCTAACTGATTGGATTAATCTGATATGAGCTCAAAAACAAAGAAGAATAAGATTAACTTCTTTATGTAACTGTTGCTAAGTTCAAATTTCTTATAACAAATTTGGAACAGGACACAGAGAGTGGTAGAAACCAGTGACAACCGTTAAAGTGGCCTTAGAGATGAAAAAAGTAGAAGAAAATGAGCCAGTGCTACATGATTGGTGAAGCCATTGGCAGTGTATACTGCAATCTAATATAGAAAGTAATAGATCGTTAAGGCAATAGCTCCTGGAGGGAATCCATTTACCGACATCTGACTCATGTCAAAGACCGAGTCCCATTGCGTAGGAGCCAGGCTATCAGGCAGGATTCGGACAGGTCAAGCAGTTGAGGCAAGTGTTCTGTGGACCTAGGGTAGACTGGAGAGGCTGGACCTTGACCTGTGGGAGTGTGAACTGTCTGTGCTGTGGAATAGAAATCTTTACCCGTTCTGCTTAATAAATAATTTTAAAATTATGTGTCACTGGTTCTTTTTTTGCAAATTTCCCACCAAAATTACCCTATGACAATAGGGTGAGTAGATTATCCTGTCAACAGAGTCAGTAATCACAGTCTTTCAGGGATACTATTCTGCTTGCTAATATCTACTTCTACAAAGGTCCTTCTGGAATTAGCATGAAGTGAAACCACACAGCTCCGCCTCCTAAACTAAATGTTTGAGGAAGTATTTAAAGGTTGGCTATCGAATGCCACTGCAGGCTTGTGAGGTAGGTATCTATTATTAATGCCTTTTTTCAGATGCGGAAATTGAGATATGAAGTAGTAAACTGGCTGAGGGCCATACAAGTCATTGGCAGATGGATAAGAACACAGGTGTTTCTGGTCTCCTGACCCTCACAAAATCCGTAAAACCAAGCTCTCTCTATGAATGGATGATGTTATATCAGCCTGTGAGCACAGAGCTCTTGGAGATAGTAGAAAATTAGGAAAAAATAAAAAAAAAAGAAAAAAAGAAAAATAAATCTGTCATACTGACATTGAGCTTCTGTAGGTTTCATTACACATGTTGAAATTCAGTGTTCTACAGCTTCTAACAGAAAGCTCTTTTTTACAGAAGTTCAGAAAAATATTAAAATAGGGGATAATAAGTCAAGTATACCTCTTCAGCCCACTGAGCAAACAGCACAGTGCTCTAATAGCTCCTTAGGACTCCATTTTGCAATGACTATGTGGATGACATGTCTATCAATATTTTAAAAGATAGCTGCAATACTTGTTTGCATGTACAACAGAAATGTTATCCAACCAGGTAGACAATAAAAACAAATACATACACATAAGAAAATTTATACAATTGAAGATTTTTTCTTAAAAAATATACTTATGTATTCTTTGAGAAATAAAACCTCAATGCATTATTAGACACACGTAAATGTCATATTTTAATTCCAGTTAGAACCAAAATAAATAAATAAATAAATAAATAAATACATCTTGGATGCAGAGAAGTGTATAGAAGTGCTAGGATACCTCAATCAATTTTTATCTCCATAGTACTATAGATTTCTTAGACCCATAGGTAAATGAATACTGTAGTAAACAGATAAAATTCCATATTATAAAATATTGAAAATGGTTTAAAGGATATAATTGTTAATACAGTTGCATATGTTTTAAAATAATTTCATTAAAACTCTGTTTTCAACCGTTCCCTATTGATTTTATGCCTGTTAAATTCCATTAAAAAATTCAGTGAAGAAAAATGCATTTCTACCTCTTTAAGTCATGTACTCCTTTAAGAACTAGTATGTGTTTTCTGATACCTGTTATTCCAGCTTAACTATGGCTTAGTAAGTCATATCTGAATTCTAACATTAAACATTAGACTAGTGTAATTCTAGGAATGAATATCAATTCTATAACCAATATCCAGTACATATCAGAGAAATGATGATTTAAATACAACTTTTCCTCATTCTGATTGGAGGAGTTAGCTCAGGTAGCTACTTTTTGTGAAGCATATGTACACCTCACAAACACTAAAAAGGTTGGATCTGGAGACTTCTAATGCAAAAATCTTCACTTCTTAAATAGATTCTTTGGTAGCTGTCTGTATCTACAGGACAGAAATCATCCTTTTAAATAGATACACTTTAATGAAGAAAAGTATATGTCTACTATATGTCAGGCAGCACTTAATAAAAAAAATCTCTTTTTAGCAATGAAACAAATTAAAACAAGAATTGACTCAACAGGCAAGGTCTATGTGTGAGACCTAAAATAAGTGTATTTTTTCTAAGGAAAAAGGAAAAAATAGACCGTAAGTTTTCTTTACCTTCCCTTATTCTTTACTAAACCGTTAAGTGTTCTCTTCTGGTGCTTACAAGTTTCCATTATTGTCAAAGTATTGGTTCCTAGTTTCTTAGCAACCCCTATTGTGTAGCTAATGTAGCACTGAGGTTTTTTGCAAAATAACAAGGAGCATAGTGACAGCTATGTACACATTCAGACTACTATACTGATACTTTTATCCAGGCTAAAAATCTGTCCTTTTCCATATCACTTTTATCCTGTAGATGAAGGCATAAGTTAGTTATTGGATATTTTTTTTTTACTATAAAACTAAATCTTGCATGCGTGTCTCCTGTCTTATGGGAGTTTTACTGAAATTTAGGATGAGAT
Organism: Aramus guarauna; assembly: GCA_013400195.1. Lineage (NCBI taxonomy): Eukaryota > Metazoa > Chordata > Aves > Gruiformes > Aramidae > Aramus > Aramus guarauna. Next base: position 82,553 of record VXBL01006575.1, on the reverse strand, counting down.
CCTGCCATCTTTACTGATCTTGCAGTATTCAGTCAAACTATTCAGACAGCAATACAATTACGGCAAATGGCAGTGGAGAGAATAGATTTTTTATATTTAACTTCATAAGACTATAATAATATTTTTCCTTATCAAAGGGTTCTCCTTTCACAGCTCATGTGAATTAAACTGTGTTTATGCAGGGGACATTTCAGAAAGGTTCGAAATCCATTTTATTTGCTTATGCTAAAGTTGTCCTTGGGGGGGATACTCAGACTCAGTTACACAGCCTAACATGTGATGCTATTTATCGGTTTTTCATATTTGTCTCTAAAGGTTAAATATACCAAGCAGATAAATATTGAATTATCTTGGAGGTTTTTGGATGATCTTATTTTCCAAAATACTTTAAGTCACTGTAATGATCCTGAACAGCAAGCTGCTGTACACTGAGGAATTAGTGATCCACAATACAGTTAACCTGAGTAGATGCAAGCCCCTGCTGCAGTGTGCTGCGTGTCCAGAGTAGCTTCAGGCTGTGTGGGGCTGCACAGATCTCTGGGCCACAGGATAAACTTAGAACAAGGAGCCTCCAGGCAGCTCCCACTTGGTACTGGCGATTACGCCACCTGCATGGCCTTGCCATCTAAAAGTGCAGTGAGTTCTTGTGAAAACAACCTTTATGAATAGAGTTTTTTCTTGTAAGAAAGTCATATAATAGCGCGAATGACCGAAAAGGAGGAACTTCTCTCCATTGATGGGATCTGTGGGTCTGCACAGTGTGAGGTTGGGAAATCCATGCAGTGTCCATCTGCAACTGCACGGAATGAGTTCCCAGTATCTGAAGGTGGGTAAGATTTACGTGTTATCTACATTCCTCCTCTTATTCTGTCTTTTTAAACTCACATTTTTACCTTGCCATTCATTGTTGCACCTTTCTTATTAAAAGCCAGAAAGAAACCTGCACTCTCTCTGCTTCTCTCTCCCTCAGCCCCTCACCCCCTTCCCTGGTGTAGAACAGTCACTAAATATTTCTTACATAATTTATTTTTATTTTCAGGAAAACTGCATTTTAATCCAGTGCTATTTCAACGGACAAGAAAGAAAGGGCTCAAACTGAAAGAGATCCACCAGTAATATACTTGAAGCATGACAGAAATTTACTGCACATTGCTGCTGCACAATACAGTGTCTTTGGTTTTGTGTTGCTGATTGGTTTTGTGGTTTGTGTGCTTGTTTTTGGTTTGTTTGTTTGTTTAATTTTGATAAAATATATTCTCTATGAATGAAGAATTCTAAAATTTCTTTTTATATCTTGTATACATAAAATAACATTTTTTTCACTTCCATTTTAAGGTAATCTGTTATAAACCCTTGCAGAATTCTAGAAAAAAAATCTTTGGGATGCTAGATTATAAAATTTACAATCCAAAATAATTCTTCTAACTTTATGCAAGATTAGATGGAATGATGCTTTTCAAACAGCACGCTGACCACTTACATCACTGATGTAGTGCCTGATCCTTAATTTCTTTGCTGGATTTGTAGGTACCCAGTTTGCACCATTTATGAGGGTAATGTTTTGAAATGTCCACAAAGCTCCATTTGCCTTTCTTCTCAGGAGTTAAAAATCAAACCATTCCAGTCTGAAACAGTAAAATAAAATAAAAAATATTCTTAAGAATACATCTAACACCAAACATCTAAGTGAGACCCCAGTCTGCATTGTCCCATATATTTTAGCCTACGCAGCATGAATTAAACAAGAATTCTAAAATTGATTTTGAAATAGTGAGTAGCATTCTTCCCTTAGGTTCACTGGGTAGAATTCCAGTAACTTCTAAATTTCTGTGAACCTAACCATAGTCAGGACTCCGCAGAAACATACTGTGGTGAAAATCCAAGGCTTACTTTTCATTTGCATCATTTCACAGTGTGAAGTAACCCTAAAAATGTTTCATTTCATTTTAAGTGAATCTGACATGAGTACAATGGCATTCTGTATGACTAGAGTGCAAATGAGAATCAGGTCACTGGCTTGTTAACCCACTGTATCTTCTTACTCCAGTAATACCAGTTAAGAATATTGCTTGCATTTGTAATGCATAAAGTTTGTGGGAAAATAAATCTATTGACTGTGTTAAAGATTATTATCTTTATCGTGGCTTAATAGCAGCAATGACAACAAAATAAATGCTGTAAAGGCTGCAACATCTAACATGAGCAAGGAAGTCTTTCTGAGTTGGTGTGTTACATATAATTAGCACTATTTTTGTGTGGTGAGGCCATCATCAAGACCCTTAAGTGTTTTTCCATGGTTAAACATTAAGGGTTTGATTTCATTGCCTAAATAAGTGTCCATTGCCATTTGAGATGTTATAAGGTACCTGAAATGTCGACAGAGTGTGGCAGGATTACAGGATTACAGGATTGCCTTTTGGAGGATTATCTAGAGGCTCAGCAGTTCACCCACAAACATCTTCCTACTGTAAACAGTTAGGTGTAGGCAACTGAATCAAGCCCCAACTAAAACTAGATAGACTGTAATGTACATTAAGGGAACTTAAGGGGAGAAAAACCTAGGTGGAAAATTTGTATAACGGAGGATGTAAACTCTTTGGCACACCCTTACTGACTGTTTATTTGCATTAATCAAAATAGCTGGGATTCAGTTTGTCAAATAATCACACACACCTACATTTCTCTATGTATATTTGTATGCAAGCCACTTATATTTTATGGAATCAAAGAATCATAGAATATCTCAAGTTGGAAGGGATCATAAGGGTCACTGCATTCAGTGCTAACTCACCCCTAGATAGAAAACCAATACATTTTGAAATGTCCTTAGATCTTGTCTGAAAGATATGGATTCTTGGCAGGTCCCATCTGCCAGCCCTAAACATCTGTCTCAGATTCTCTATATCTCAGGTGGTACAAAACTGCCGACATGTGTGCACCTAAATCAAGCCTTTAGTCAGTACGATCGATGTTACCTTGAAAGCTGCTCATATCACCCTAAATTAGGCACCTTCATTTGGTCAGCTGAATATAGCTCTTAAGCTCCATTACCTATACGGGTTAGAAGCTTTATTAACTTGTCCACATATATATGCTTAGTGACATCTGAGATCTGCACAAGTCTGGCAGATATGGCAGAAAACTGCAGGAGACCTGCCCTCTCTGGAAAGGAGCATGGAATATACGTGGAGCACTCTCAGGTAAAGAAGAAGGCACTGGACATCTATGTTTAGGCAACTGATCTGAATGCACATATACAGATGTATATGACAGTTCAACAGCCTAATCTTGAAACTCATCTAACATATTCTTCTAAGTTATTCACAGATGTATAAACAAACCATTTATTGACATATGTTTGTAACTTTCTCTTCATCAGAGTGCAGGCCACTAATAACCTTATTTCAAATTAAAGGTAGGAATGCTTCTTTTCTTACATTCACTAGAAAACATGACTTCCACAGATCACTTTTCTCAAATTTTATTTCTTTGATTATTTTCTTTTCCTGCATTTAAAATTGCAGATATTTTCAGCTCCTATTTAATTAACTTTGTAAAGAAAGTTTATGTAACTATCCTCAGTCAATTTACTTTTTGATCTTTCTGTCTTCATATTATTGCATTCCTGGGAACAGAGATGCTCATCAGTTCTTGAGTCCAGATGTGTCTCTCATCATGTTCCCAAACCACATCAATCTTCCTACCCTGTAGTTAGGTTTCTGCATAAAGCAAACCTGTCAAAACAAACCGAATAAGAGGAGTGACATGTACACATAGATTTCTGACCTTGATGAATAGGGACTGCCCTGAGATTTTTCCACAGTGCTTGCTAGCATGTGAGTTTATTTTCAGCCTCATATTATAATGAATGAATTGAGATCTGCCTGTGGCAACCATATCTGATGCCAGTACTGTTACACTACAAATACTTTTAATTTCTGTAGCATCATTTTTCTGAAATGTATAGTGCTGCTCCAGTCATAATTTGGGAAGAAGAAAAAAAAAACCAAAAAACCCAAACCAAAAAAACCCACAAAAACCCCGGAATATTTTTGTGTATGGAAAATTAAAACTATGTGCAGAAATAAAAAGTAATATTAGTATGGTAGTACAGTAATATTAATCAGTAAAGAAGTCTACCATCAGGGAAGAGATCTGGTACAGTTTGCTTTCAGATGTGAAGATAGAACCCGTAGATAAATAATATGGAATTTTACCTCAAGAGTTCAAGAAAATGTCAAGAGTTTTTGTTTGTTTTCAGAGAAACACACAAAAGCTGAAGAAAATAATTTTTCACTTTTTCAGCAAAATCTGATTGCATTGATTTGGAGGGAGGGAGAAAGAGATTAAAAAAAAGTAAATTTCAGCCTGAGATATATATAGAGAAAGAAAGCTGTAATATTCAGAGATATTTTCTAACCTTAACCTGAAGCTAAAGCCATCAGGACTTGCTCAATAACGGTGACAGCACATGATTCATTTCACTTATTTCATCTTGCCAAGGACAATTGTACAAAGACAGGGAAACAAAAGCAGTCCATTCCTTTTCTTTTCTATTACATTTCCTAGGTGTCTTCAAAGTTAAATCTTTTTAGGCAAATTCCACAGCTGAAAATGCTCAGGGAACAAAATAAAACTTAATAGTTAATTTATTTTTTTTTACTATAGAAATAATAAGAGTTGGAAAAGTGTGAGAAATCTCATTAAAAGCTTTTGGTTTTTTCAATAACATGAGTCACAGTGTACAGTAATTCAAGTGGATGTTAAATGGGTGCATGTTATTTTATAGTCTTTTGAATCATAGCATAAATAAGTGAATATGCATGAGAGTATTTTTTCAAGCATCATTATACAGACATCTTGTGATACTTGGTACATAACTTTGAATCCTTTAGCTTACCTCCAGTAAAATTACTCATGGCTTGGACTCACCTGTGCCAACACTATATTCTTCTCATTACTGAAGCATGAGAATAACCTTCCTTTCTAACGTATTTTTCTTATAATGCTGCTCTACTGAAAGAAGTAAAATATTATCCCAAGTTTGCAACTAGGAAATTACATTAAAGAAATATCAAAGCCTTAAGCCTACAATGACTTAGACATCATAGAACAGAATATTGGAAAGTGTCTTAATGCCTGAGAGCCTCCTTGGCCCAAGATTAAGTTTTTCTTAATGTGGTACTTACAGAGAAAGAGTGAAATTGGATTACACACCTGCTGGAATATTAGACTCTTTGAATATTCATTTTTTTGTTTGAAAGAGGAGGAGGTGATAAAAAAACAAACAAACAAACAAAACAAAACAAAACAAAAACAAACAAAAAACAAAACCAAGATTTTCTTACCATTATTTTGCATCTATATTAACTTCCAAAAATCTTTCAGGGACTCAGTAAAATTCTACTCATCTTTGAATTTCATCATTAGCAGGTATTCTTCAAACCCCCAACATACATTGCAATGTACAGAATGTGAGACAAAGGATACAAGTAACAGGACTCTTTCAGGTCACTGAGATACCTAGGTCATATCTTCAGCTTAATCTTCTTGGTTCTTTGAAGAATCCACATGGACAGATAAAAAGCAATATGTTGTACTAGAAAAACAACCAGAGACACTGTTAAAATAGCTTTGTTTGCCTGCTGCACACCTGTGCTTTCTGAAATAGAAGTTTTTCCAACAAAATGAAGTTGACAACTCATAATTGCACAGTATGACCTTGTATCAAAACATGATTTGCCCTCAAACATTAAGAAGATTTCTCTAATGATTTCTGTTTCTTCTAAACTTATGTTTAATTATTTGTCCATAGTAGCTATTTAAGAAGTTGATCATTGGCATGTAAGCAGTGTTATAGGCAAGTCAGAGGTTTAACGCTCCCCTGATGTGCATCCCAAATGGATATGGGATTACAGACTTTCAAGAGCAGCACTTTTTTGCATATGTTTCTTTAAATGCTTCTTGAAAATTGATCATTGCAGAGCAAACACAACTATGTGAAGGTAAGAAACAAGCTTTCTCATATTATGCAAATTCCCACACAAGTCAGAGAATGTCACTTCACTTCTGGAGCTGAGAGGGTTTGCACATTTGAACTTCACAGAGTTCAGCTCAGCTCTCTGTCCTTTGCTTTCCTCTTCAGTAAATATTCTTAACTGTGGCATTGTAACTCTAAGACATATGTGAGCAAGTGCATGCGAAATCAATCTTCACTTAGATTTTCTTTGGATTTTTTTTCTCTTTCTATTCCTCCCACTAATGAATAGGTTATGACATTTTAATGTGCTTACGTGTGGGGTTCAACTCAGTCATTTTTAGAGGTTAAGAAACCATTTAAAATGCAGGCTGTGGCAAACGAGTCCTGTGACTGAGACAAGCTCTTCTAAGTACAATTTTTGTTCAGCATCATTCCAGTTGTGGAGACAAGAAACACATCTGTAAAGTAAGAAAACTTTCTTTTTACTGACTGCAGGACTAGTATTTGCAATGCGTGATATATAGGCATCATAAAAACAAAAAAATGACACTGTTTTATTTTAAAATCCAAAGAAATAAATGAGAGGAGAGCAGAAGTCGAATGGCAATAACAAATTTCAAATACATTTCAGCAAGGCATCGTGCTCCATAAAACATACATGGAAAAGCTTGATAATGGTAGAATAGCTTGCCTTTACCCACCTTGGTGGAAAAGAATATCAGATTGAACTCCACCAAAGATCTACAATGAAAACATGTATTTTTTATTCTTTGGCTGGGCTGATTTGTTTTGGCTAGTCTCCAGAAAGATGTGTGCCCCTGAATGTTCATTTAGGCCAAATGTAGGGGGTTTTCACTGGAAAGATGAGAGACTGGGGCAGAGGTCAGTTTCTTCTGCTACAGAAACGAAACGTGGGAAGCAGAAGAGGTGAGCTCCAAAGACACAGCTGTGCTGTTCATGTTGTAAGGCATGGGATCGTCAACTAATACTTCTGAAAAGACCTTTCTTCTTCCACTTGTGGCAGCCAGACTGATTTTCCAGGGTACTAACACAAGCAAAGGAGGCATTTAGGGCTACAGTCTGCTATAGGTCCTCTGGTAAGTGCTAGCCTTAATCCTTCAGCAAATTTGTAACTTCAGTTAAGTCAGTGGGAGTTTCTCACTGACTTGCAGGGAGACAGAATTTCATGCATACTCTGAAGAGCTTGGCTTTGAGATGAAAAGCAAACACTAACAAAACCAGGCAGGTATAAAGTCACGCTGTTTGACAATGACACCTTTGTGTGGAACTGTCTCTACAGAAGAATGGGATGGAATAAAAAACAAACAAACAAAACAAAAAAAAAAAAAAAAAAAGGAAGAAAACGGAATTATTTCGCTTTTTCTCCTGCACCAGTTAGCCAGGCTGAACACATAGAGCTGAAGGAAACTGCACTATCATAAAAACTACACAGTGATTCACTGAGTTGCTTTTTGCAACGCTTGCCCTATATCCGGACAAAATTTTTGGGAACGTGATTACAAGAATTCAAGAGGGACTGGCTGAGCCAACACTGGGCTTGGAGGCTGTGTCAAAGCATGTAATAAACTACTCAGTCTTGAAAGGCTGCTATTAAAAGTGGAGAAAGTAGCATGCAACATGAATATAGCAGATCTGAAGAATTGCCTATATTTTTTTTTATAATTCAGTAAAATGCCTAATTTTACTAAGGTAAATACTGTTTAGATTTTCTCTTCTCTGAGTGAGAAACATTTCATCTTTTCAGACTTTTAACAACTAAAATTTCTCCCCTATTTTGCTAATTCAGTGATAATCTACTGAAGAGAAGATTTCTACATATGAATTTAGTAACTCTGGAAAATTCTAGGGTTACTCAGCAAGATAAAGGGCTATTGGTATCTGATAATTTACTTAAAACAAGTAGAAGTCTTCAATTTCTTCTGTAGGTGACCTGCATGGTGAAGCAGTAAAATGGATAAAACTACAGAAGAGTAAAATAATTTGAACTCACAAGTAAGACATTAAAGCAAAAGAATTTGCAATGAGCAATCAAAAGAAAAAAAAAATCCATTATTTTTAATCTTCACTCCTATTATTGTGTTAGGCCATGAAATTACAAGCAAAGAGTTTAGCACATTAACTTCTATGGAACCTTTATGAATGTTTCTTTAGTTTTAACACTGAATGTTAGAATATAATTACAGTATTTTAATATAATAGCTCAAAATGCTTCAGTGTGCCATTCAAGACATTAGCTTTATGGAAATAAAACCAGAGTTTATTTCAGATTTCAGGATCAAGATTTTATAGGTCTTTTATCCTGTGAAATGTAAAGTCATCTTGGAGCAGTTTGGACAGTACCTTTTGTTACAATGACTTCTGAAATAGTAGGCTTCTGAAATAATAGCTCTGGACCCTTGAATATATTAAGAAAAATGTTGTTCTGATGGATGGCTGGGTAACTTTTTTTTATTATTTTTAAGCAGGCAAGAAGAAACCTCGGACCTGCCAGTGTCAATTAAATGCTTAAGATATATGTTAGTTGTTAACTGTTGTTAGTTCTTTGGTGGAAAGGGTATGTATGAATTTAAAATAAAGCAGTATTCACATCTCTTCAGACAAAATCAAAGCCTTTAAAATTTCTGGTGTAACCACAGTTGGAATAGGAACATGGATAAAACTAATCCCATGAAGGCACAGGAAAATTCACAGTGTCCATGACAATCTTTCAGACTGCTACTCTTGTGAAGTGACAGCACTTGAAATAATAGCTGGATACTGAATGCAGGAAAAGGTGGTAAAAATGTGGAAGGGGAAGACAGAGTTTGGAGTGTTTGAAGTTATCAAGTGTAATTTGTGGTATGGTCCCATCGTATTTGCATTGGTTTAATGAGAAAGCCAGTTTAAAAAGTGAAAATCATTCATATCCTAATTATAGCACTCAAGGCTGTCTATATTAAGAAGAAATATATGTTTGAAAGTTGTATCTTTCATATTCAGCATATAAGGTTTGGGTCAGCTTTAGCAAACTTATAATAAAATTCATAAGTTGCTACTGAAATCACCATTGCATTATTTCCCAAAGTATGCACAATAGCAAGAGAAATGTAGTTTCAGACAGTTACTTTTCTGGACTGTATACATGCACTAAATGAATACTACAGACACAGATGTTAAGCAGGTGAGAGATTTCACATATTGCACAGGAACTGTTGAAATAATGCCTCAAAGAAATAATTGAAGAACAAAATACCAAAAACAAAGGAAAACAAGTCACAACAGAAGTAGTGAGAACAGCAGCAGCAATATTGTTATGCAAACCAACTGTACTGATGATAACATTGAGATGTCACTCGAAAATAAATACTGAAATTACTGAACAGAGTACTTCAGGTTTGAAGGACTGCACAATAATGATGAATGAAAAATTAGCCGTTTCAGTCCTGCCTAAAGTGGATATACTATGACCAGGAGTTATTTCAAGTCAACTGGGATTTCCTTAAAGTTTTCAACATGACAATAAACAAATAGAAGTAATCAGAAGAAAATGTTTTTCATATTAAAAACCAAAACAAAACAAAAACCCAACCAAACAAAAAAAAACCCAAACCACAAATTCTGTCTTCCTTCTTCACTCCATTATCTCAGCAGTACATATTAATAATTTAAGAAATAGGGTGTCCCAACAGAACTCCATTATGTCAAGCCCCATTCATTCTGGGTACTGTGCACTACACCAGCAACAAGGACAAATTTGACCAGCACAATATAATTTGTTGTCCATATAGTACAAGCAAGAGAAATTAGACTGAATAGAGTGTTATGTCATTGTTGTTAGTCCTCATCCAGAAAGTTATCTCAGATATTTTTGTAACTCGCTGATTATAACAAGTAGATATGCCTTAAAAAGATATCTGTTCCATTTGCTCTTACAATTTTAAAATAAGTAAAAAGATAACATAAAAAAAACCCACAACCCACAACCAAACAACAGAACAAAACATGCCTTTATGACAGCAGCAGTTTTCATCAAGAAATGCCAATCTTCTTTAAAATCCCCAAGACCTTCCCTGAATTTTCATTACTTACTCCTGTCCTCCTCAAAGTATCCAAGCAACACGGGGAAATCTGTTTGTTCTTTCAACCTTACTCAAAATTTTTTAACTTCTTTCTTTCTCTCTTTGATATTGTGATTTCACAAAACCAGAATACTGGAGTGAAAAAACATTCTTAGCTAAATACCATCATTACAGAAAATGTGGACTATGGAAATGAAAAGAGAGCACCCTTGTAAAAAAACCACAAAAATCAATACAGTAAGGGATGAGGTTGGTTAAGATTCTTGACTGAATAAAGCAAAAAGACATTGGACTGAAAAATTTTCAGACACTGAATTTTATAGTTCACTGAGAAATGTCTCTCTCACACACAAAATCTTCAGATTGCCTTTGAATAGCAGAGGAGTGTTTTGATTTCTGTTGTTCCTGGTTCCTACATATTTTTTTAAAAATAACAGTCATAAAATGAGTTGGGGATTTTCTTATTGAAATCCTCAACATTTTCCTCTGTCTGCAGGAAGAGAAAAAAGAGGGAAAAGCCAGTTTTTAAAGGGAAAATAATTAATGTCTGTGGTTGCTCTTCTTATATTCATTCTCCAAGACTATGTGATCTTGATCGTATCTAATGCAACTATTCAAATTTTGTAAAGCAGAAAGGAGAAAATTCTTCACTTGTAAATATCTTGAAAATGAAAAGACAAATGATAAATGATCTGCAAGTAAAGGAGAGGTTCAGCCACTTTTTATACAAGGAGTATGAGTTCAAGGAGTGTCTGGATGATGCTCTTAGTCATATGATTTAGTTTTAGCTAGACCTGCAAGGAGCAGGGAGTTGGACTCAATCCTTATGGGGCCTTGTATTTTATGATTCTATGGTTCTATGATTTCATTTCCCAGATGATTTAATTGCAGAGAATATTTGCTTATGTATAAAACTGTGCTGGACCGGAAACTTGCTGTTTATTTTTCCAGAAGAAACACAGGTGTATTGGAAGAAAACAAGGTACCAAAAATGAACACATTTCCTAGAAATCTTTAATAAACCACATATCAATATGAAAGGAAATGGAAAACTATATCAGAATACAGAATTTAAATAGTCATACACACATGTCTATAAAATGAAAGTAGGATCTGAATATATATGAGCTGAGATACTGAGGTAAGCTTTTTTTAGCACTAGCCCCCATGTTATTTTATGAAAGAAAATCATCAACGACTAAGAGAAGTGTTAATCTACTGGTGTTGATGTCTTCCCTGTCTAAGGTACTTTTCACATCTCAGTGATTGATTCTATGATGTTATGAATTAATCTGCAGTGTCAGTTGTCTATTCTTATTTTTCTCTGTTATGATGACATTCCTCTTACCACAATGTCCACTTACTTCCTGATGAATTTCTGCTCATTCTTTTTTCAATATTTCCCAATATGTATTAGTGCTAAGAAACATTTTTTGAGACTGAGTACTCAAGACTACAGCTCAGAAAAAGATAAATACATCACTGCTGCAAATATAGAATTTAGAAATCCACATACAAAGTTACTCTGAAATCTGGGCGCTCTAGCAAAAAGAAAAAAAAAATCAAAACATGTCTGTTAAAGAACTATCTAGCATATGTTACACAAATTAATAGCAGTGTAGATTGTTATATACATATGATAGGGGCTTGAGTCCTGGCTGTCCCTACCCAGCCCTCCTGTGGCCCCTCTGCCTGCCCACAGCCCAGGACCCCATGTCACCCCCAGGGCCGTCAGCCCCTGCACCACTGATGCTGCAGCAGGGTGGATCTCCAGCTCCCCACAGCCCTGACCAGCCATGGGCCCTGCCAAGCCAGGCCCACCCATGGGCCCAGGTCCCAGTCTGGCCTCAGCCTGTCCCTGTCCCCAGGGAGGTGCCCGACGCCTGAGGCTGCCCCAGTGCCCCCTGACTGCCATGCTGATGGCTAGGCCGAGGGGATAGGCCCTGGCTGCCAGGCCCTGCCCTACCTGTCCCATGGGACCCCCTGCAGCTCCTGGCCCCCCAGGCCAAAGGCACCTTCAGACCATGCTGCACCCTAACAGCCAGCTCCTGCCATGTCCGGCCCTGACCAGGCACCATGGAACCTGACCCGCAGCTCTTCAGAGCCTTGCCTCTCTAACTCCTCCTGAGGAACTAGCCTGGTACTGGTCTTTGGGTGCTCTGCCTCCCTGCCACTTCCAATTCCTTGCCCAACACCAGGCTCAAAAGTGAGGCCTGAAGACCACCTAGCCTTCAGAATTCATCATGGACAACCTGATACCACCACCCCCAATTCCAGCACCAAGAGCCTTCTGCCATGCCCCTTTCCCAGTTTGCTCTCCCTGCCCTGGCTTCATGATCACTTGGAGAGCCCTGTGACAACCCACAGCAACTAAATCTCCCTTCCGAGCGAAATCTGTCTGGCCTGACAACATGCTCAGACCCTTGCATCTCCCAACCTTCAAATAGTGTAAGATCAAAATCATCAGACCTCTCTAGGATTCCTTGCATATATGTAGATTAAAAAATTAAACATTGGTGGTGACTGGCCCCATCCATATTATTGCATTCCTTAGACTCCAGATTAAGGTGGTCTAATGCACGTGGCATGTTGTTAGCAATATCTGACTCACGTTAACTCCCAAAGACCGTGTCAGAGATCAGTGGGCTGTCCACCAGGGCAAGGAACCAGAAGCCGAAGTCAAGAAAGACTGGCATGGCAATGACTCACGAAGGGGCATAGTCCCCATGGTACCCAACAAGGAATGTAGATCCAGGAGGGAGATCGCAACAGATGCCAGCCAGGAGCCTGGCGATGGCCAGGCAAGTCCACAGTGACCAGGCAGGCCCGAGTTCAAGCTGGGAAGTCAAGGCTGGTGTCAATAAGGTGGGTGACCTGGTGCAGCATGCTGGCTTGCAGCTCAGGCAGAGACTAGGTAGGAGTGTTTGAGTGCCCGAGCAGAGAGAAAAGACTCCTCTCACCCTGCTCTTTCTTTGTAGCCTGATCCCAGGTGACCCAGCTGCACCACATGAACGCTGGGCTGCGGCACCAGCAGCTGAACCCCTGGAGTGGGAAGAGGATGTTCTCATGGCCATGACATGCTGTTTGGAAATAGCATTATAACAACTGAACAGCAGAGAGCACCATGCTCCAATGTCAGGGCTATCCCTTGGCATCATTCAACGTTCGTACAGACAGACACCTGAATTCTATGGACCCCCTCATCTCAAGCTGTGTCACAGGAGAAAAATATTTAATGTTCGTACACTAGTGAAGACAAAGAAAATTCTCACATTTTGTTCCTATTTTCAGTAAAATCCATGTAGTCACAGTAGGTCTTGCCCTACCTGGGCATAGAGGAACCTCCCTGGAAGTAACCTCTTATTCAGCCAATAAAGATTGGTAATCAGTTTCATCTTTCTTTATATTTTTAGCTCTACTTGTAGCTTTTCCTATATTTGTAGCAGCTTGGTTACATGATAATTCTATTCTTGCTCCACAGATAGGTTCCTGCTTTTATGTGAAACTTGAATTATAAAACAGGACCATAACTGATCTGGGGGAACCTATTCACAGGTGAGTATCTCAGTTAATGGAAGTCAGTTAAGATACCATCTCAGACATAAAATGCCATTTTTTTGTGCCAAATTTTCGCCATTAAAAATTTCTTCCAGTTCTCTTCCATGTCTTCAATGTTCTTGCCCATACAAGTGTTCCTCACTTTCATCCATAAGGATCTGAAAAAGAAAGATCTCTATGGCTTTTATTGTGGAGATAATCTTTCAGTATAGTCCATAACATGTATTTTTCAGGAATCTTCTCCTTAAATGCAAGAGTCCAAATCCGAATTTAGACCTAATTTCTTTAGGTCTAAAAGTCAAAGTGTTGTGATGAATGATCTGTCTCAGTAAGGATTCACAAAGAAAAACTTCTGGTTTAATGCAGAAACCAAGATATGTTTTGGAGTCATTCAAAGCAGGAAAATGAATGAAGAGGCAGAATCTGTAGTTGAACATACATGGACAAGATGAATAATTGATCTGTGTTTGTACTGAACTCTCCTCAGATTTTATTAATACTTAGCTCCAGGAACAAGTAATTTTTCTGCCTATGGTAAAGTCAGCTTTATGGGGAAAATGTGCTTATAGTGCTATTCTTTAAGTTCTCATATGACTGAGCAACACAGGTCAGACTCTACATCACATAACATTTTGACTTAATAAAGATGAAAATATTATTATTATGGAATACTTTTTGCTAGACAGCATTTGTACAGTGAAGAGGAAATTATCCTTACCCCTTTTGTGCAGTGAGCATGAAGGTAAGATCTGCCAGTGGGTCAGCATTCAGCAAAAGACAGGAACTGTGCTCTCTAAAATAGCTTTCACTACAGCTAAAGGCTAGGGATTTCAGCGTGACACTGAGGCCCATGCTTTAATATACATGCCTGTATTTGAAAGAAGAAAAGCTTAGAATAGATAAGTTTGTCTAGAAAAAATAAAACTGAGGCATAGAGAGGACAAAAAAACTTATGAGAAAAAAGATTGCCACAAAGGGGTAAGCTTTCGCCTTCACTCAGAATAGAAAAATAAGTAATTGAACTGAAGCACAGAGTTGTTAGTGTAGAAAAAAAACCCACAAATTTTTAATGCGACACATGATTAAATCACTAAACAAAATTTTGGATAGTTTGGGATGTTATAATGATAGCAATAGAAATATTTTAAGAACTTAATAGAAAAATATCTACAAGAAAAAAATTATGTACTTAAATCTAATTGATTCTGCCTTCAGCAGGAGATGGACTAGATGATAACTTAAGGTCCCTTCCAATTCTGTATTTAACAACAATTCTATCGCAGATAAGGGGAGGGGGTGTTGTTTGCAGTTTGTTTGGGTTTTTTTAGAGCATGTTCAAGAAATACATTTGGATTTCATTTTGATTGTGTGTGTGTGTTTTTTAAAAAAGCTGTACTTACTCCTTGTTCTAATTTAGTTAAGATATTTTCTCCCCATCTCAGTATCAGAACTTTGACTCAGTTGATCTAAGCATAATCTCTTCCAACTGTTTCCACAGAATTGCTTGAATAGCAGTTTGAGTCATAAAATGTTTGATGGGCCTGTGCATTTGCTTTCTTGGAGGAGTTGTGTGTGGGATCAGCATGTACAAGATCTTAAGTCAGTGTTCATAGTTTTCATTGCATAGAACAGTTTTATCTACAAAGTGCCTCTAAGCTAACATCTGCATCAATCTCCTGTAACAGCCTTTGCATGTTTAAGTAGAAAAATAAATGGGAAAATAAATTCTACGGTGTATGACTTAATAAGGACTCAACTAAGGACAAAGTGCTTCTTGTTCCTCTAGTCAGTGAGCGGGAAGGAAGACAGAGTCTCTACGTATATTGCTTATGCATTTTTGCATTTGACAATGCCTGGTAAAAAAATAAAACTAATTCTGTACTGGGCACAGAAACATTGTACTTTTTTGCCTATGTAAATAAAACTACTTTTCTTTCCATAACTAGTTTCCTTCCTTCCAAAGAAAGACTGCTCACAGAGTTGTTGTTCGGTACTGTCAAATAGTAACATATTCATCAAAAGCAGTAATTTGCTGTATACTTGGAGTTCGTTCCTGACAGAGGGTGAACTATTCTATGCATCATCATTACTTTTTGCCCACTAACAAAGTTCTGTAGTTATATTAATTTGAGTATAAATTTCCATCCAAAGTTCTAACCTCACAAAAAGCTAATGTCAGAAACACACATTTCTCTATGTCTTCTTTACTACAGACATTTTCATTTTCATTTTCATTAATAGATAGAGCATAGGCCACAACCACAGGTGTTATATCAGCTTAGAGTAGATATAGGTCTATTCCAGCATGGCAACTCTTCTGTTGCCATGTCATCTGTGTAAAAAATTATAACCTCAACTAAAAACAAAAATCCCTGTTCCATGCAGAGGGCAACATTATAAGACTAAATTAGTGGGAAAAGATAGTGCTAAAGACAGAATGTATGTTTTTCTTTCCTTTTTGATTCCAAAAGTGATATATCAGAATATGACAGTATGATTTTGCTGAAGAAATAGATGATAAAGAGTTCTAATTTAAGTGTCTGTGAGAGTGTCACCAGTGCAATCACAGAAAATACAACCATGGCATTGGCAAAAGCTTACCATTACTTTAAAAAACATAAAATGGAACAGTTATTGCATTAAGTTTAACCTCAAATCTCTCTGAGCACTAATTTAAAATCCTGAAGGAAAGCATATAGTCTGCAGAACTAAAAAAAGTGTATTGTATCTGGAATCTGCATTTAAAAGTAGATATTTTTGGGGGTTTTGGTTTTTTGGGGATTGTTTTGTTTTGTTTTGTTTTGTTTTGTTTTGTTTTTTTTGGTAACACAGTCAGAGCTGTTCCACTTCACTGAAATAATTCAATATGCACCAAACAATAGAAATAGTATTTCCTTATACAAATAACCTTCTCAATGCAAATCAACACAATCTCATAAAATATTAAATTTTATTCTTCAAAGCTGTGCAAGATAAGTGGTATTGTTCAAATACGAGCCTTGTTCTACACCATATTTCTTTATTAAAGCAAATGTTTCTAACTTTTTGCAGAGGGATCTGGACAAGCTGGATCAATAGGCTCAGGCCAACTGTATGAAGTTTAACAAGGCCAAGTGCTGGGTCCTGTATTTGGGTCACAACAACCCCATGCAACGCTGCTACAGGCTTGGGGAAATGTGGCTGGAAAGCTGCCCGGTGGAAAAGGACCTGGGGGTGTTGGTCGACAGCCGGCTGAACATGAGCCAGCAGTGTGCCCAGGTGGCCAAGAAGGCCAACAGCATCCTGGCTTGTATCAGCAATAGTGTGGCCAGCAGGACGAGGGATGTGATTGTGCCCCTGTACTAGGCACTGGTGAGGTCACACCTCAAGTCCTGTGTTCAGTTTTGGGCCCTTCACTGCAAGAAAGACATTGAGGTGCTGGACTGCATCCAGAGAAGGGCAATGAAGTTGGTCAGGGGACTGGAGCACAGGTCTTATGAGGAGTGGCTGAGGGAACTGGAGTTGTTTAGCCTGGAGAAGAGGAGGCTGAGGGGAGACCTTATGGCTCTCTACAACTACCTGAAAGGTGGTTGTAGTGACGTGAGTGTTTGTCTCTTCTCCCAAGTAAATAGCAAAAGGACAAGAGGAAATGACCTCAAGTTGTGCCAGGTGAAGTTTAGATTAGATATTAGGAAAAATGTATTCACTGAAAGAGTGGTCAGGCATTCGAACAGGCTGCCTAGAGAGATGGTGGAGTCATCATCCCTGGAGGTGTTCAAAAAATGTGTAGTTGTGGCACTTTAGGACATGATTTAGTAGACAGGGTGGTGTTGGGTTGATTGTTGGACTTGATGATCTTAGAGGTCTTTTCCAACCTTAAAGATTCTATGAGTCTATGAATCTGAAAGAGTTTTCTTGCATGATGCACTTGTTTCTTTTTTTGCTGGAGGTAGTCCACTTCATAACTTGCATATATCTCCTAAAAAATCCAATGTTAACTATACGAAAAAACATGGTACAAAATGTCTGCTGTTTACCTCTGTTACACTACTGTTGTTGGTCTATATGGAACTCACTGAGACGGTAGCAATATTAGCAGGCCCTTATAAAAGAAGTCTCTAGGATGATGTGGTAAGGAGTATGCATATGATCAGACAGACGTATTGCAGTCTGTTAAAAGTTTGAAAGAAATCACTAGAGAGCACTTAGCAGGAGCTACAAACATCCCTAGCATTGAACAGATAAGGCTATCCAAACCCTTTAATGCTACCTCCGGAGACAAGCCTGAGAAAGCTTGATTGAGTTCAGAATATTTTAGCTTTTATGTTGACAAACTGATGCTACCAGAACTGTAAAAATGAAGCTTAGCTGACAAAGTTGGCAACAACAGTATTTTTCATAGCAAAAGAAGCATTACCTGCTTGCTATAACTAAAAGAATAAGGAACAAATGGGATATGAAGTAAATCTGGAGCTGCCAAAAATTTAAAAGAACATTTAATTCACACAGTCTGTTCACTCTCACTTGTTTTCAGCAAGATTTTATATTAGTTGCACCTGACTTTCTGAGGTTTTGTTTGCATCAACTTCAAATGAAAACATGACGACACCAACACCGGAACAGAAAACAACATATGGAAATTGAGTTAAGATCCTCAAGCATTAGTTTTTATTTTATATTACCATAAACTCTGCTAGGATGTCTAAGATTGTTTTTCATTTTTCTTCTGCCTGAGTCAATAACTAACTGTTGTCCCAAGGAGCACCCACCAGTGGCATAAAACCAAAAAAATATTTTTGGTATACTATGGAGCTCCCTCCCCTCCATAGCTGACATTTCAGTGCCTAAAGCATTGCATCAATGAGCTGAAGGGAAATTTTTTTAACATGCAAACTCACTCTAAGTCAGACATGTGATACATTTTATCATATAGTCTTTCTTGGGTAGAAAAACACTTTGTTTTTTCCAGTAGTCTCCTGCATCATGACAGGAAAATTTGGTAACTGTTTTATAAAACTGGAGAAAATATGTCTTTCATCATTTTTTCTATCAGTATTTTTCTATATATGTGTGCACAATATGCCTCAGGAATTGATTTGATGACTAGGCCATGAAGACATTTGGGAATCCAGTAAACATGCGAAAGAACTTCTGCCTTCATATCTGCCTTTTTACCTTAAGGTAAAAATTTCAAAATTTATCAATTTGTGATTAATTTCAAAAGCAATTATAATGAAGTGACAGAGAATTTCTAGTTTGTTCCCAAGAGAGAAAAATTACAAATAGCACCTTGTAGCTGTGGAGCTATTTATAGGAATTATATGTCAAGTAACATTATTTTAAATACATTCCGCCATCTGCTCCAGTCCCAGAATTCAAAATGGAAAGATTCTGCAGTGATGATACATGAGTCTAAGATAAAATGTGTCTATAATCAAAACATTGCAGTTCAGCCTAGTCTAAAAAAAAAAAAAAAAATGTTCTTATTAGTCATATGCCTCAAGTTTGCATCACAGATAGGAAGATATTTGTACCTTTCAATTGTCAACAGTAGCTTTATTAAAATGAAAATTTAATGAACAAGTCTATTAAAGGGTGGGCAAATAACTTTTATGCAAGGTTATTGAAAGCTTCCTAGGAAGAATGAATCTCCAGTGCTATGGAGTCTGGAAAACACACAGGTAGATTATTTTGTGCAAGAGGTTACATTCTAATTTGAGAAAGCTTTCATCAACTGCAGCTCATATTAAAAAAAAAAAATAAATAAGTAGCCAGTTTATGCAAGAAATTCATTAACTTGAACTTGATATTTTATCTTGGAACTAGTGACTCATACAGCTAATTGCATGTGTGTGTTCTGAGCTCGAGATAGAATGTCCGCTCCTACAACGGCATCATGAGCCACAGGAGATTTGCTGCTTTCCTTGAATCCTCAATGCTTACATTCACACTGAATACATAAGACCCATTTTTCGTTATAAAAGAAACATATTTCTTCTCCCCTCATTTGTAGAGAAAAGCTTCAGAAAGTGACTTGTCTAGATTCATAAGCTCTCTCCCAAAAGAGGAACAGCATAAGAAAAGCTCTCAAAATTTGTACTACAAGTGCCTTGTTGTTGAACTGCAAATAGGTTCATGTATATGACATAGAAATACTAGCATAGCACTTTAAACAAGATACAGTCAAAACAAGGTAACTGCTAAAAATGAACCACAAAAGCGAAAGGAACTTTATTCTCCAGAATCTGAAAAAAATAGGGTAGGTTGATCTTTTTGATAAAATCTGAGGTTTATTTGGTGAAAATATATAATTTGACATTTACATTCATGTCTATAAGAAGAAAAATACAGGAAGAAAAGTAGAAATAAATTGTAATATATAGTTTATATAGTTTTAACTTTTGTTTTCACTTATAATATTAGGCTACAAACTTTCTTTCTAAAGCTTAATATTATTTATTCTCATAAGACTAATCATTTTTACTGATGCTATAATTTCCATAGTTCATGTTGGGGTTTTTATTTTGTTTTTTTTAATTATTCCTATAATGCTTCAACATGACAAAGACTGATATCCACACATCTGAACAGAAAACAACTATGAAATAATTCCTACAGATAAATAAACCTCTGTGTGTGTACATGTGTGCGGTTAAAACACAACCGAAATTCCTTAGGGACAAAGTTGTAATCCTGAAAACTTTTGCTTGTAAGTCACTTATTCTGCAAACTCCTAAATTCCTTTGCACTTTCCACATACACATGTATTACTGACAAGCATCACCAAATCTTACAATTGCATCACCTTTCTTTACCCCAGATTTCCATATTCTTATTGTTGAAAAGCAACTCAGCATCTAATTCATATCTTGGTCTGTTTATACCATCTGAAAGCTGTAATTGTTAAAGTACGCCTCACAGTATAGTAGCATGATGGAGGTTCTTGGTAGTGGGCTTATTCCTTTCATACAGTAATAGCTTATGAGCAGTGGCTTACTTCTCTGTGACAAAATGAAGAAGGGTTTATGCAAGAACAGTACTTATTACATGTACTATAGCTACTGCATTCTCTTTCCCCTTCTTTATCCTTTGTGTGAGATCTCAAACCCCTATTTCAATACTCCTCTCAGTGTGAAGAACTCACCTCCATTATCCCCGTGAAAGGGCTCCAGCTGTGTTTTCATAGAAAATGGCTGCAACTGCATTTCACTGGGAAGTCAATCTTTCTGTGTTTTAAATATTTCAGCTGTGAGAACACCTACAGGTCCTCTAGTTATATTGTCAGAAAAACACCAGTCACCGATTACTGAGAAGGTAATCCCTATAAAACTCAGATTTGGGCAGTTCTTATATGTGAGTACACAGAAACTTTGAAGCTGAACATGAAAGCAACTGCCAAGTTACTGACAGGGTTAATCAACAGTACAGCAGGTTATTCCTCTCCCTGTGATTTTGGCTCTGCACATTAAAATACCCAGGAGGTTAATTCTGAGTGCTTAAATCCCTTGGTGGATCTAATACAGAAAAATCACAGAACGGGGCAAACCAAGTGCTGCAGCAGCACCTTTCCTGTTGTTATTACTGTGATCCTTCACTTGACTTGCATATTCAGTTAGGAAAGAGTCTGATGTTTTCCATATTACATTCTCTTCCTATGTAAGGATTCTGTAACAAATAATAATAATAATAAAATTTCTTTTGTTCATCAGCTGGGTTATTTTAGAAAGCTTTGCAGGGCCTGTAATGAACTGCATAGGAACATGGCTCCCTCTAGTGACTGCCTTTAGAGACATCAATAGCTTATTTTTTCCGGGTTTACTGGGAAAAAAGCAGGGGTGGTTTTTTGCCTCCCAGTTTCTTCACATTTGTATTCAGGAAACCTTTATATTTCATGTAATAAATATAAAATGCATAGAGTAAGTAGGCTTTATGGAGTTTCTTCTATTCTGCAAAACAAGGATTTTCTTTTCAAACTTTGCTACTTTTTTTTTTTCTTCCTTCCCTTTTTAATATTGCATGCTGTTTGGTCCAAACCTTTATTTCTCTAAGGCCAGACTTTCAATTCGTTGTTAGGGCACTTTTTCCAGTTCATAACAAGTTTTAAAGATCTTCAGAAGAGTATGTAACAAACTCATTGACATACTTGCTAGACAGTGTCTGCAATTCCTTTTTTTTTTTTTTTTTT
>VXBL01006575.1:43219-60767 GCA_013400195.1 Aramus guarauna | reverse complement strand
TTTTTTTAATTTTTTTTTTTTTTTTTTTTTTTTTTTTTTTTAATGTAGAAGTAGAAAAAATGCCAAAAGTCAAAAACTAACAAAGACGTTGCTGAGGAAAGTCAGTAACTAATAGTGTTCTCCTAGAAGAGATCATTAACTAATACAAGCCCACCAAAAAGAGAAAAAGAAAGAAAAGAAAGCATTCATAAAGCTAGAGAGAATAATTCCTTTCATTTCATGCTTAGCAACAGTCACTTGAGGAGAGGTTTGCCTCATTCATAGGCATCTTTACTGTAGACACACACAGTTGAGGGATAGCCTAGGTTTCCTTTATAGTCATTCTAGGGAAATGGTCAGCGTAGTAAGAATGAGCCTCTGACATATTTTAAATGTCTTCTTTACAATAAGAGGAATCACCAGAGGTTTCCTGTGGCTTTTCATTGACTAACTCACTGACCAGGTTAGCTACCTTAAATGCAAACATTTATATTATAGAAATCTAAAATTAGATGAGATTAAGTTCACCTTAAATCTGTGATTTTAAAAAATAAAATAAAATAAAATAAAATTCTGCACCCAGACAGTTGAATGTGTCCCGTGAGTGCATTATATTGTTATCTGACACAACATAGAAAGTGTCTAGGCAGCTTGCATTAGAAAACCCCAATGCCTTTTAATCTTAATGGTTTGACAACCCCAATTAGAAGATGTAGTACAGTGTAGTTTTTCATGCAGAAAACATATCACCTATACACTACTTAACAAATAGATTCCATCTGCTTATCTAAGTATTGTTTTGGTTTTAAATGAAGATGAAAGTGGAAGAATAGTGAAAACAATATTTTCAGAATGATATATTTTCCAGAGAGCAAAGAAAAACAATATGAATTTTTAATCTCTAATAGAAGAGAAAGCCTCTTAGGTCATTAACTTCATTTCATTTAAACTTGTGTATAAAGATACAAGATCTATTTTTAAGCTATCAAGAGATGAAATGTTCTAATTGCTCCTAATACAAGATTGTTTCAAAACATCACCCATTGGAGGAGCAGAAAATTTAAGATATTAGAAATAATTTATATTAGTTATTGATTATTCTCATTAAAATAACACAGTCTTTCCAAACTCCCATTACACATCAGCTTTCCTTTTCCTGCTTTTATTGCATACCTGGGGAATTATGTGTGTCTGTGTGTATATGAAAATGTAATTTTAGAACAAAAATGTAATAATTTGAAAATTAGAATCCCTTCACAGTGCAAACTACTTATAAAGTTATGAATTTAGAGGTAAATATGATTCTTTGGGCTTAACTTCGTTCGGATGTTGAAGAGAAGAGACACAGAGGAGGGAAGGAAGTATGAAAAAAAAAAGTGTTTGTATTTTTTTTATTTGATCTAACATTAATAAAATTATTATATTGACATAAGTTTCATTACCTTCACAACAGTCTGACAATTCCATTCAGTTTCTGTCTTGGTATTACACTAAGATTAAAGGCTATATTTTCCTTTGTATCCCTTGTTTCAGAAAGATCTTGATACATGCTCTGGACATTTTTTATCATGACTCTTGTTTAAAATGCTACTGTACATAAGCTCTTTTTTAAAATTCACAGACTGTTTCGTGTGACCCACAAAATTATAAAATAACATTAACATTATGGGCCCAAAACACCACAGATATTTTCCAATATTTGTATTCAGTAATGTAAGCCCAAAACTATATGCATTTTTCATCTTTGTTTTTATTTATTTTTTATTTTATCAATCAATTTTTTCATGAATTTGTATAAAATTTGACTATACTTTTGTCAGTATTTTATCTTTTTTTTTGCCAGTGCATTTCAGGTAGCTGTTATGGAAGCCAATACTACAATAACAGTTCTTAAATTTTAATCAATATTATCCCTTAATTTCTGAATTTTCCAAATTGTTCCAAATCCTTCCAAAATCTTCGGTGCAGAAGTAGTAATTCAGCAGCTGCAAACCTCAAATTACATGATGAAGCTACATGCTGTCTCCAACCAGAATGGAGAATTTTCTGTGGCCACTATAGACAATAGTATTACTCGTATATTGTTCACTGTATTTTGCTCTTCTTTTTCTTTGCACTTATTCTTCAGTGCCACTAAATCTATTGCTATTATACTGTTTTTAGGGCGTCTGTTACCATAGTGATATGCATTGTGTATCTAGCTGTCTTTCTCTTTCAGTTGCTACTCATTTAGTAATACAGATATTGCAAATTCTCTTTTAAAGTGCTTCCAAATTTTCTCTGCATTGCATAAAAGCCTTAGTTAAGGTGATAGCTTAAAATTGCTGATCTTTGGCTTCCCCATTCCTTGGGTAATTTGTCTGAGTTTTCTCTAAGCAATTGGGTTACTTGAAGCCCTAGCCTCTATTCCAAAGATGCCGCCAAGTCCTCCTTGCAGTCCTGTCAACTCCAGACATTCCTCATACCAGCAGCTCTTTGTACAGAAGGGAAATCTTAATACCCATTAGATTCTTTTACATCTATGACAGATGCAGAAAACACAGAAAAGCTCAGCTATTACAATGTTAATACATAACACTATTCAATAGGCCAAATTCAGCTCTACCAAAAGTAACACAAAATCTAGCCAAGACTATAGATTTTCATGAAGGCTTCATTCTTTACAGTTGTAACTACATAAATCCTTACATGAAGATGCAATTACCCCTCCAAGAGAATAAGATTTTCTGTAAGTTTCAGTAATGAAGTTTATTTTAGACTGATAGAAACACTTTTGAAAAGTAAAAAATAACATTAATGGTAAGAAATATCTAAGAGGGAAAACTATAATATGCAGGATTTTTTTCAAACCAAAAATTTGCAAAATAATAAAAACAAAAACCTCATTCACCTGCTGTGTATCCCAGTATTATCACAGAACCTGATTTCCTTAAGTATAATATTCTTTTTTTTTTTTTTTTTTTTTTTTTGTGACATGCAAGTATTTTATAGATTCAGACATCTATTAGCAGAATAATTCAGAATTAATAACTTGAAAAATAGGATGGAAACTACAGAATCATGGTTGGCTGAGATTCATAAATAAACCCAGGCAAAAAAAAAAAAAGAATGCAATGGGAACTCAGTCCACAACTGATACAGGTTAATCACATTTTCTTTGTAGAAATGTAGCTCTCAACAAAATAAAATATTCTCACAAACTAGGAGCAGTGGATAATAACATGGATGTATGGATATGTAGAGGAACCTGTACAAGCTGGGACAATGTGTATAAATACCTGATTAGAGGGATAAAGAAGACAGAGTTAGACTGTTATCAGTGGCATCCAGTGACAGGACAAGAGGCGATGACTATGAATTTAAATACAGAAAAACATATTTAAAAACACCAAAAAAAAGTTTCTTCTGTGAGGGTGGTTGAGTATTTGGACAGGTTGGTCAGAGAGTTTTTGTGGTCTCCATCTTTGAAGAAATTCAAAACTTGACTGAACACAGCCCTGAGCAACCTGCTCTAGTTGACCTTGCTCTGAGCAGTGGAGCTGGACTAGATGATCTGCAAAGATCACTTCCTACATCAATGAATCTGCTATTCTGTGACATGTTTTCACAGAAGAAGAGAATTGTTTAAACTGGAAGGGACCTCTTGAGAGAGGGAGTTGGCCTCTCTAGCCAACCTATCCAAGTACTTGACCACCATCACAATAAGAAGTTTTTATTCAAATAGAATTTCATGGTCAGTCACTATCCACTAGTTATTTCTTCATTAATGCATACAAAAAGTTGCTTGTAGTCTGCTTTGTTATGTACTGTTTTCAAGATGGACTATGTGGTTTTTGAACTATTTTAAAGCTGAGTGTATCATATCCTGAGCAAGTGATCTAATTGCTACACTCATAATTGCACACATGGAAGTATTAGTTGCTTTGCAATGTATTTTAAAAGAAAGGGATGATATGGTTCATTTACCAAAGAGAAAAGAGGTATGGCTCTAGAGTCTTGCTCTTCTCTGTGAATTATGATTGTGCATAGGTGTCTCTTTGAGGTGGAGAGATAAATCCTCCATCCCCCAAAAAATTCATATTAGGCTGACATTTATAAGGGAATTGTCTGAAAGGGAATTTAGAAAAAAAATGTCAATGTCTAATTCCAAAGAGCAACTTTGGAGTAACTCAAAGTTACTTTTACTTGAATAGATTGGTTTCTGTTCAGGGAGTTGACTGTTTTGAACCAGATCTGAGATATCTTTTACCATATCTTGTAGGTGATGGCTAAAGATGCAGATTCTGCTCTGAGGACAAGGAATGGGATTAACCAGATCTACCTTTATGTAATTATAGCATTAAACATCCACATCTTTAGGTTTCTTTTGTAATAATGGAAGGACTAAATATTTCTTCAGAAACCACACAATGTAGGTGCCAGATAAAGGGAGACTTGGGTAACTACCTACCTCAGGTGATATTTGCATTGTAGATAATTAGAAAGAGGTGAGAAGAATGTTTAAAAATTAATGAGTTTGATGCTCATAGTGATAAAATGTGTATGAATGTGTAGATCTGCTCTTCATTTTTGTTCCATGTAAGGAAAAACTGTAAAAGTTTCCTATTTCCAAATGTTTAGATGAAGGTTCAGTATAGACATAAACATTGCTGACAGAAAAGCACATTTCTACATACAGCTGTGATTTTTCATGCCAGGTGTATTACATTTTAAACAGTGGAAAACCAAAATTAATTTCTTGACATTTCAAAAGTTAGCATTTTGTCCCACTTATGTAATCCCAAATTCAAAATTTACAAAGGGCAACAGAGATAGGATATTTATAACTAACTTGAAACTAAGGTGGAATTATATTTTGTCAGACTGTTATCCAGTTTTCTTTTCAGTATCTCTGCATTGTCCTACAAAACTTATTAAAAAAAAAAAAAAAAAGAAAGAAAAAAAAGAGTCACCTTGCTTCATGAAGTGTCATCTCTGATGCTATCAGTCACTGTATTGTGTTAAGCAAGTTGATTTTATGAGCTGGAGAAAACCCATGGCTCATAAACTCAGCAGAGGTGAGTGAGTTATGACAGTCTTTCAAATACGTTAATGAAATTCCTAAAACACCAGTATGGTACATTAGTCTTCCTAACATTTAGCTTTATTAAGCACACAGATCGATGAGAAGCTATCTTGTATGCCAATCGTTTAGCTTCTTTAAAATATATCCATTTTTAAAGTGATTTTTCCCTTGCAGCTGAGAATAAAATTTAATGGTCAAATCTCAAATTTTGGTTGAATCTGAGAATTTTGTAGATGTACATTGGGGCTAAGCCAAATCTGTTGATTTTAAGAAGTTGTGAAAGTGAAGACATTTGTTCATTAATGCTTGTCCTAACATTATCTGCATATATTGTTTATCTACAGCTTTTAACTTCCATTAAATTTGGAAGTGCTCATGTGTTCCAGAATCAGTTTTGGAACTCTCTGCACACACTTCTCATTTCTACTCTTGTGAAAGTGAAATGTGATGTCATGATATATATTGCCAAGGTACTGACACTTATGTGATCAAAAAGTAACAAAAGGTTTCCAGAGATAGAAGAATGATTATTTTTTGAGTGAGATTCAAAGTGAATCTGCAGTGAAACACCCAAGGAATTCACCACATTGTAAATAAAATAAACTGCATTTCTATTCTGAAAGTATCAAATGACAATTTGAACTAAGAATAATCTTTGTCATAGAAACATATTTATGTGGAATAATTATTGACAACATCAATAAAGAATACTTAGAAAACAGAATAACACTTTGCATTTGAATTTGGAGAAATTGGTAAAAAAAAATAAATAGTTAAGTCATTTTTCCCATCATGTAGCAAAGCACTTAATAATGATGAAAATTCTCTCTTTATACTAGCACTAAACAATAGACCATGGTGTTCTGCACTTTGTAAAACAAAGGATACTTCTCAGTTTGAATTTCATGTGCCTTTCTTCTCTTCCTTGCTTTGTTCTTTTTAGCTATTTATTCTGAGTAGAACAAAATGAACAACAATGAGAAGCAACAACAAGAACCCATAGAATAAAGAGAGAAAACTGCTGTTTCTTGTGGGTATAAACAAAGGGCATGTAAAAATTCTCCACTTCAGTTACCTACATACTCTGATTAAAATGTGTCAGTTGTTTTTAAATGATGAACATGAAATACATCAGTAAATCTCTGGAATGATACATTTGAGTCAGAAAAAATAATCTGGATCACTTGGTAATTTAAAGGAAAGGATCACAATAAAATAAAGCATTCAAATTCAAAGAAACATGTTCAATAGGAATAAATACGAGACAAATTAGGAAACCAATGATTCTGAAAAATATTTAAAGATGAATGCAATTTGCCATGAGTACCTGTTGCAATGTTTGCAGGAAAGACTACTGAAAGATGTAAACAGGAGAGTAGTAAGAGAAAAAGTGGTGATATTACCTCTACTCAGCACAATGGGACCACAGTGACACCAATATCCAACTTTAGTGTCCATAATTTTAAAAGATGAAAAATAGTAGAAGGTACAGAAAAGAGACATATTCAAGAGCTGAACAAAATTTTTCATGGTGGAAGATTTCAAGCACAGTCTGTTTGGTTGATCAAAAAGATTAAGTGATTTGATTACAGCCATAAGCACTTATCCAGGGGCAAAATGCCCATTGTTAAAGGGCTTCAATCTGGCAGGAAAAGGCCTATCAAGGACCTGTGTCTGGAAGCTGAAGCCAGATAAATTCCAATTAGAATTTAGGCACATCTTTTTAACAGCAAGGGAAATTAATCACTGAAACAAGCTACCAAGGGATGAAGTAGATTTCTCTATCTGTGGAAACCTTTACATAAAGAATGGCTGCCTTTGAGGGAGATATACTTCAGCCAAACACAAGTTATTGTCTACTCAAATAAAAGTTATTGAACTCAGAAGAGGTGTAACTGGGCAAAGTTTGGAGTTTTGTAATTGAAACAAGGCCAGGACTGATGATTTCATGGTACTGCTTGACCTTAATCAGAAAGATTTTGTGGTGGATATCTTTAGCCATTTCTGTGCCGCTTGTAATTTGTTTACACATAAAAATACAGGACCAGCAAACTCAAGCATTTCTTTTGCATTTCCAGAAAAGGTATACCATTTACTGCTGCACAACTTTGTTGTTTTTAGGGGAATCATGAAGAGGCAAGAAAGTGCTGTTTTGTAATTGCTTTCAAATATGTATGTATTTAAAATATATAAATAACTTTAATCCTATTCATTTTAGTAGATTGAAATATGGTTCAAATATTGCTTTTTAAAAAAAAATATATATAACAAGACTGTAGAATTCAAGGCATCATGGAGATATGCATGATTAATCTTACCAAAGAATAGCCCCACTTTGAAGTCAGCCTGTGAAGTCAATGGAACTAATCATAGTTAAGTACATGTATAAATGTTTGAATGATCAAAGTTTTGGTTGTATCACTGTAATGATTAGACATGACTTTGAATATACAGGAGAAATGGGCATATAGAATAAAACAATGTCATGTTTAAACCACCACTAACAAATGAGAGATACCTTTAAAGAGGTGGTGGTGAGGTAGAATATGGGTCTGGGCATCAGACACCTCCCTGGGAACAGAGATGACTGAGGCCAGGCTGGGATGTGGGGGACAGGCAGGGCTGTGATGTACTTGGAGAAACTCTAGTTGTTGCCCTTCACATTCCTTGCTAATTTCAGCTCCAGCCAAGTTTTGGCTTTTCTAACTCTATACCTGCACACTCGGGCAATGCCTCTCTGTTCCTGCCATCCCTGCTTCCACCTTCTATGTGCTTCGTTTTTGCATTCAAGCTGTCAGGCAATCACTGTCCAGATTGTCCAGATCCCACTGGCCTTCTGCCATACTTGCTTGACTTTCTGCAAGGAATGGATTGCTCTTGCACTCGGAGGAGGTTGATCCTGAAGATCAGCCAACTCTCCTGGGCCCCATTCCCCTTCAGGGCAGTTTCCCATGGAATCTTGTCAAGCAGATTGCTTAACAAGCCAAAATCTACTCTCCTGAAGCATATTGCTATAATTGTGCTACTTTTCTATTGCTCAGTCCTCTTAGGATCTTAAACTCCACCATCACCAATTCTCCATCATCCACCCCAGTCAAGTCTACCAGTAACCTACACAACTCTGGACCATCTAGCAGTATACATTGTCCCATTGGTTTGTTGATCATGTAAGTCAACAAATTGCCTTTTACATTCTTCAGAAATTGCTTGGGTTGCTTGCACACAGACATGCTGCCTTTGCAGGATGTTTTGAAGTGGCTACTTTTCCCTCATGAATACCGGGGCCTTCAGCTGTGAGACTTCCTTTAGTGTCTAAACAAGGCTTTATAAACAGACAGTATCCCCCTGTTGAATATGAAATCCAGAAATTTAATTCATGTCAATAAATCATGCAATTCAATGTTAGGTAAACACTAGCTTTTTCTAGAGATGATATATCAAACAAAATAATGAAAGTTGCTGAAAATTGTAGACTAATAAGATGATATATGCAGTGGAGAGTTGGTTTTCAAAATTTAGTTACAGTGTAATTGACAATTATTATTTATCTCAAAGAATCTGAAGTTTTGTTCTAAATGCAAATGATAACACACAACCTTGAAAACAGTCAATTAAAAATGCTAAGAAACGTACAAATTAGGAAGATAATACCAAGAGGACAATAATGAGGAACTGTGTGAAGACTTGCTGTAACATGAAAACGTATTTGACACTCCTACTGTGAGACACATATTTCTTGAGAAAAGTAAACAAACAGTAAGGCCCTTTACACACACCATCCAATAATAAAAAACTCCTTGAAACAACTCTACTTATTTCCGTGTTCTGAAAATTAATACATTGATTTTTATTCCTATTGTGAATGTTGCATAGTGATGATAGTGCTTACAGAACTTACCTCATTTATGTTCATTTCTTCTGGACTTGCTTTATGACATTTATTCATTTTATTCATTTACTAAAGTAATATTTATGAAAATGTGAGAGCTACATTTTAGAAAGAAACTGGGATTTGGAAGTCTTTCACATATAAGGGTCAATCTTGCGGTAAAATTACCTTATGAAATCCATGGAGATTTCAGTTGTGATCCCCATGGCATGGATTATCTTTCCAGCACCATGCAAAAGTACAAGGGAAGGCAGAGGTAATACGACAGACAAAATTACCCTTAAAGGGGAGGGAAAGGCTAGAGGTGGGTAGCATCTTCCTTCAGAGTAGTCTCAGGACTGGCTTAAAGATAGATAATTTATCCTGTATCCTTCAAATGTCATTTGTAGATGTTATGGAAATGATTTCATCATTATATTGCAAAGAAATATATCCGACTTCTTTGATATTCAAATTGTTATAAGACATTTCTAAAAACAGAAGTATGACAGAAAGTATATCAACTGCATTTTGAGGTCATGCCTAGTAATTAAATATATTTTTAAACACTGAAAAATGCATATGGAAGTCTTCATGGATTTTAAACCAGTCTGTCCAGTTTCTAATTATAAGACATGAACACTTAATACTCATCAATAATCCTTTAAGTAAAACTGTAGTTTAAATGCTGAACGTGATGATAATTCTCTCCATTGGAAAATGGATTCCAAATAGCTAATCTGCTTAAATAGATGCTTTGTAGAAATATCTTTGTAAAAACAACTTTGCAAAACTGATAAGACTGCTTTGGATAATTCCACCTCTAGTTCTAAGAGGAATATAGCATCAGAATGCACACATGTTGTCAATCCTCACATCTGGTTTCAAACCATTTCTCTATCCATTTTCTAGAAAAGTGGTTTATGTATTAGAAGATGATACACATGTGCGCACATGGCATGCACAAAGACACAAGTATTTCCTCAGCTGGAATGAAGGCTGCTTGTTAATTATTTTTTACATAATGTCTAGTTTACGAAACACAACACATAACTTTATTTCTAGAAGAATTCTGCATATATTTTAAAATTAAGATGAATTCAAAGTTTTTGTTCAATAATCTGTTGATTTCCATAGCAAATGATCACAGTTATATTGATGCTGACAGTTGTTTCAACAGCTATTATAAAATTCAGTTGAATATTGGAGTTATTAGAGCTGAAATGTTCAAACACAGAAATAACTCAACTTAAAAACTATGGAGGCTGGATGAAAAGGTAATTGCTATTATTTGTACTACAGGATTGCTATAGTTTTAATACCTCTTCACCAGTACAGTTGTTTAAGTATAATACAATATAATTTCTATACCAAATATTTTAAAATGCACAAGAAAAGGCTGTTACTACAGCTATCAGAACAAGATCTAGAAAAAGTATAAGACTCAAATGAAATATATTCACAGGATATTTGGAGGATATATATTTTATGAGCCTGGTTCACCTATGACTATTTTTGCTGGGTTTGGCTAATATAAGAATGAAACATAGATTGATTCTTATACTTCCCTTGTTAACTCAGAAGGTAAGTATGTGATACTATTCAAAACTGTAAACACTCAGAATAAGGTATTTTACAAAGATTTTTAAAACAGAATTATTCATTTTTTTTGAAATACAGAAAGAAAAAAATATTTTAGCTAAAAGTATCATACTGAAACAATGACATTTCTGAACCAACTTTTCAAAACCTTCTGTTTCAATCTTTTTTTTTTTTTTTTCCCCCTTTCTTTTTTCTGGTCTTGAGAGCTATTCTAATTCTTAACAGAACTGTTTCTAAATGAGTATTCTTTCTTGAATAATTTACTTTAGGACCATATATGTTATTGCCAATGAAATCACTTTGCAAATATGAATAGTCAAATCCTTGGAGAAGTCTGTAAAAAAGAGTCGGTCAGAAAGAAGCCAGTTGATTAACTGTGAATTCTTAAGGAAAAGAATCTCAAATATGTTTGCAATGGATTATATGTTTATCCAGATTCTCTGAACACTAGTCACTATTTCTTAATTTGAGTTTTTGGTTTTACAGTGATACTATACAGGGAAAACTGAGAACAAATTTATTGTATTTCTGAAGCAATAAAGCTCTTAGTCAGTATAGTACCATGACTGAAATAAAGTACAAGGTAGCTGGTAATTGCTGACTCTCAGCAATTACTCTCAGAAACAGTAGCTCTAAATGACAGAAAAAAATTGGAAAAATATTCATTTATGTATTGTCAGGAGTTGTCTGGAATATCAGGTCATAGAAAGTTCAGTTCTTCTGAAAGTGACTACAAAAGAATTAAGCTTTTCATACAGAAAGTCTATTTAAAAGGAAAGAATAAAGTGAGCATCCATGGTCAGTTAAATGTTTGGTGTTTTCCATGTGTGAAAGGTTAGTTTATAAGGCTGTGGCTAGAGATATAAAAAGTATTTATATCTAGGCCCAGCCTAAAAATTATATAGCCTGTGAATAGATATTTGTAAATTTTAGTTTCAGAAAACTGGGAATTAGAGTAACTAGATAAATCATTCAGTGATTCAATGATAACCAAGTTTTGCTAAATAAAATATTTTATATGGGTATCAAAATGATATCAAAATGAAAATCTAATATTTCCATTAGAATTTCATTAAATCTGCATATATCTTCAAAACACATAATCCCCTTTATTCAATGAATTGTCTTCTGACAAAGCAGAAAAGCAGACTCCCAAATAGTTTTATATTTATTCTGTTTTTCCAACTAATCATATATTACTTCAGAAAGCCTGAAACGTCTTCTTTTGCAGTTGATAAACAAATGCTGAAAATACTTTTTTCCTGTTTTGTCTGACTGATGATTAACTGAAAAAAAATTATTCATTTTGACATGCTTTGGGTCTGTAAGTCACAAATGTCACCCTGTTACGTGAGCATGTCTGCACATGTAGTATTTGAATAATTATTATTTTTATGTGATACATCCTATTTATTTTGAAGTATTACAAAAGCTTTTACAGTTGCTGATAAATTTCTGTGAAGAGTTAGATCATGTAATCGGGTTGTGCTACCCCAAAGGCTGGTGATTCTCTTGGCCGTAGAAGCAGGTAAGGGCAACAAAGGTCAGTGAGGCCAAATTTTCTGGTTGCCCCGGAATCCAATTTCATGCACAGATCAGTGGACAGCAGAGCAGGATTGCTGAAGGGTAGCCTTTCAGTAGCCCAGGAAATATGACGTTTTGTCATTACTTGTAAACAGCCTCAGGCTTTGATTTGACCTGGTAGTGCTGTCTCTCAGGACTCGCTTGCACTTGCTTTGTCCTGAGCTGATGTTAGCTTGTTTTCCCTGTGATAGCAACTGTCTAACAATCAGGTAGGTATTGCCTAAATTTGTTTCAAATTTATCTAGCAGTAACAGCTAACTATTCTGCATGAGGGAACTGCTGGTGACACTACAGGATGACACCAGAGGTTACAGTTTGTCAGAACAAATCACATTGGTCAAAACCTGATCAATGCGTGAATGCACTTGTGTGAGCCAGGTAAAACCAACTTCAGAGAAAAAGCAGAGCAGAGAAAAATTGACCAAGGCAGAAGAACCCACCACCACCATTAACGTACTTCTGGCAAAGACACAGATGTGCTGCAATAACCTCCCACTTCTTACTAAGACACACTGATGCTCTTGACCTTAGTACCCGGTGGGACAGTGGAAGGGTGAGCATAATATCAGAAGAAATGGATACATGGTGGGAAGTTAATATGTGTTACCTGGTTTTATTGAGTTAGTGTTTACTCTCAATTTTTACTTTTACCGAGTGAGTTTTACTGTCATTGCGATTGTAACTGTTTCTAACTATTTCTTGTATTTTATTAGATTGCTGAAACATTAATTAGACATAAATTCTTAACCCCGTATTTAACATGTATTACCTTTTGTCCTGAACAGGACTTTAACGTGTGTTTCTCATCTCTATCCTGTGAATATCTTTAAGGCGTCTCCTTCCTAGGACTGTGCTGTGATTCTTATGGTGCTCAGACACAGATTTTTGTATACTGCTGAAGCTTGGCCACCTTAATCTCATTGGCTTAAATTGCTATGTAACAGCTGCTATTAAAAAGAACTGTATTAAGTCTGGCAATAGCCAAATAGGCATAAGGAAGTTATTACTACTTTGCACAGGAGGCCAGCTTTGATTTTATAAAACAGTCCATTTGGAAAGGATGTGTAACCCAAATTAAAAGGTAATTAAAGACTTTCAGTTGAATGATTAAATAAGAGTAATGCAGTTTTGTTTTTTCTTCAGGAAATGTACTTTGATATAAACAAGATACACTTTGCTTAAAATCAGTGTAGTAAAGTGTATCTTGCTTTTTATCTGGTATGATTACAGTCCAATAGTGACTCTTTCTGTATGGAAGAGATTAATGTGTCCTTTTTTATTGACTGATAAAATAAAGATAAACACATCTTAGTATTAATGTCACAGAGTGAGAAGGTTTCTATACAGTCATATTCTTAGCTGCTGTAAATAAAGTTAGTTACAGAGTCAATGAGCTATATCACCAGCCTGTAATCTCTCATATAATTTTGAAAAGCTGAATATCTTTAAAGTAACAGAAACTTTTTAAAACTATGTCTGAGGAATTGTGAAATTTAATAAACAACTACAGAATTATGTGGTTTAAGCATATGTTAAACAGACAGTCCAGTTCATCAGTTGTTAATCACTTCTTTCTATGATTGTGTAAACTAAAACAATTTTTTAAATAAAGCTTTTATTTATTTAGTGTTCTCCAAATAAAGACTTTAAGGGCTGTTTATTTTACTATACTGTCACAATGTTTAAATAAGAACAAATTCATTCCCATAGTCTCAGTAATTTTAATTCTATGAGTTTATGAGTAATATTAGCTTGCTTATATTGTCAAGTAACGTATCAGTTTGTGTGCCATAAAAGTATATATCCTTATTGGGTACACATAGTAATGCAGTTATTCTGCTTCTGGTTCCCTGCCCATTGTGCTGTGTATTCAACATTGTTCCAGTCTCCTTCTGGAAAAAGTGGAATTTTTCATTCAAAGAACAATAAAAACACAAGATAAAGAACTCCTTTTCCCAGCTAACTTCAGCATTCAGAATTGTACAAAGGTGATGGAGTATAAAAACTCCTCACCAGCCACATTATATCCTTCAATTCAACGAATAAAATCCCATGATCTTTCAATTCTTTAAGGGTCTATTTAGTTGCTTTTTGGTTTTAATCTCAACTTGATTTATGAGAAATCGTCACACAGGATAGAAAGACTCTACATTTTTAAAGAAATGAAATGCAGAAATCTGTATGTAATCATTGTCATATAGAACTGAGTTGACATTCATCTCATGCAGCTGTAACTAAATGCATAATCTAAATTATTTTAGTGTCTCTTATAAATCAGTGAGAATAAAGAAAATTCCAAAGGTTACTGTACATGAGATATCTAAGGATACTGTAGGGATGCTTATCTCTTTCTGTTGTCCATAGGGGAAAGGTATAGGACAGAAGCTTTTAGCTTTTTGATTAGTAGAGCTAGATGAGATAAATCCCGTGCCTTTAATTTTACCACAATCAGATCATGAGATTTGGAGACATTATAGGCTGAGTAGAAAACATTCTTCTCAAAAATGTCATTTTCTCCAAGGCAAAGTTAAAAAAAAAAAAAAAAATCACCCAGAATTTCTTTCATTAGATGCAGATAAACCTTGTGTCCAAGGGAGATGTTGCAGTGATCCTCACTGGAGGACCATTGTACATCAAAAAGTTAGTGATCCACATAACATCTAGATGACCCATGCCTGTGTCTTCCTTTGTCCTTTGCAGTGCTGTGCTGGATGTACAGCTTGGCCTTCAGGACTTTGCTGTGCTGAGCATATCCCTTGTCTGCAGGACAAAATTAGTCAGCTCATTGTAACAGAGGAGCTGTAGGCACCTCCCACTTTGTACTGGCAATTATGCCACCTGTGTGTCCTTGCCTTTATGTAAAAGTGCAGCAAGAAGTTCTTATGAGAACTTCCTTTCTGTTTGACAGTAGAAAAGATGATTAGAGTTGTTTTCTTGGAAGAAGAACCTGTAATAGCTCAAATAACCAAAATGGGGCAACCTTTTCCACAGATGCTGCACACCTCAGGGTTCCCACTATCTAAAGAGATGCATGATTGTCTATATTATTCTCTTTGTNGTGAAAGAAATTGTGCAGGTCTGCAATTTAATTTTTTCAGTATGTACTATTTTTTTTCTGTGTAAAATGGTTATCTTTATGAAAGGATGCCAAAAGTGTGTTCTTCATATTTCTGGCAGCTTATTCACTCCCTACAGCGGCTTTTACCATCATCATCTGCACAGGGAAGCATTACCCTTCTGGATAAAATTTCTGTTGACTCAAGGAGCAACTCTGACTGCTCCAATTGTCCCTTGAGAGGCTTAGGTTGCTACTTTAGGTAGTGTTTGATCTATTAATTGATGATAGAGTATTATATTTGATTTATTTGCAGGACCCTCCACTGCTGAGAAGTGCATTGCAAGGCTTTCAAATACCCGATGACTTAATTCTCAAACACAGTCAACAGATTTCATTCATACTGCAAGAAACAAATATACATGGAACCAAACAAATTTACATACAGCCAAAACAAAGACATTGACCTCTGAAATCTTCTCAGTAGACTGGTGACAGTAGATAATATATATACTCTGTGAGAGTATATATGTACTCTGAGAGAATGTGATATTTTCTGATACACATACCAAATCTTTTTTGTGCCACAGCTGTGGAACTTTTCAGGGCAAATGAGTAAAGAAAATAGTAGGAGGTAAAGTAATAAGTGAAATGAAGTATAAAATTGCTCAGTACGTTGGCTATAAAGGCTTTAATGCTAATCCTATTATTTCTCTGCTGTAGTTGTTAAAATTTTGAGATTTATTTAGCTCATTACCTGAGTTTAGAGTTGCTTTTGCTAAAACTGAAGACATTAGAGTTTTACTAGCACGAATACTGAGTTTTCTCAGGGGTTTCTGTCTATTCAGTGGGCAAAGAATTTCAGTTGATAATTAGATAACCTCTGTTGAATTATCCATCTTAATTCCTGAACTAGTCTTCTTTTAGCCTGCTTTATAAGTAGCTTTTTAGTTACTGGTTGTCCCTCAATCTAAAAGCATAAATTTCTGAACATTTGCATCTTTATTTTCAGGAGTTTCTGTGGGAATTGCTGGAGAGAAGCAAATCACAAAGGAATTTGTCATCTCTTCCTAAACTGCACAATATTCTCAACTGCCTGTGAAAGTCCACTTTTTCACCTCAAATTTAGAATGAAACACCAGCTGATATAAGAGCATGAAAGTCGCCATCTCTAAAGGTTTTACCCAAGGGCATATGGATTTGGATAGTTCTAAATTGGTCTGGGGTAATGCATAGAAGGGACTCAAAGAGGCCTTAGCAACTGGACAAACCAGATAAACCAGATCTTAGATAATTGCTAAGACCACATGGCAGACATCTCCAGTAAGAATGATAACAAGCTAAAGAGTAGGAATCTGATTTCACTGAAATAGTGGTAACTTCAAAAGAAGGAAAATTATAAAAGCCAAGCCAAAGAGTGCTCATCTTCAATACATCTCAGCTCATTTCACCTGAAAACAAGAAAAAGAGGTGCTTGAGACTTTTCAGTTACAGCATGCTTGAATATATTCCTACAGTAAAAAGCTCACTCTAATTTAATCATACCACCACTAGTTGGTGCAACTTACCTTGTCATGGTGTGGTGGNAAAAAAAAAAAAAAAATCACCCAGAATTTCTTTCATTAGATGCAGATAAACCTTGTGTCCAAGGGAGATGTTGCAGTGATCCTCACTGGAAGACCATTGTACATCAAAGAGTTAGTGATCCACATAACATCTAGATGACCCATGCCTGTGTCTTCCTTTGTCCTTTGCAGTGCTGTGCTGGATGTACAGCTTGGCCTTCAGGACTTTGCTGTGCTGAGCATATCCCTTGTCTGCAGGACAAAATTAGTCAGCTCATTGTAACAGAGGAGCTGTAGGCACCTCCCACTTTGTACTGGCAATTATGCCACCTGTGTGTCCTTGCCTTTATGTAAAAGTGCAGCAAGAAGTTCTTATGAGAACTTCCTTTCTGTTTGACAGTAGAAAAGATGATTAGAGTTGTTTTCTTGGAAGAAGAACCTGTAATAGCTCAAATAACCAAAATGGGGCAACCTTTTCCACAGATGCTGCACACCTCAGGGTTCCCACTATCTAAAGAGATGCATGATTGTCTATATTATTCTCTTTGTAGTGTTAGCTCTAATAAACAGCATTTTAAATGATACTTTACAAAGCCTGAGTGCTTTTCTTCCTGGTATTATCAAGCCCCAGCATCTCCTGGTACAAAACAGATGGTCAAAAGTTTATTGTACAAGCACATACAATAAGGTATTGTCTAATAATTTAGAATTGTTCAAGAACATATTCAAGACATTTTCTTTTCCTAGAAACAGAAAGTTCTCATAATCTGTCTCATCATTGTGTTGTCTGAACACTTTCCAAGTTGTGCATTAAGTAGCATATATAACCC
>VXBL01006575.1:0-42310 GCA_013400195.1 Aramus guarauna | reverse complement strand
CTGCCTGTGAAAGTCCACTTTTTCACCTCAAATTTAGAATGAAACACCAGCTGATATAAGAGCATGAAAGTCGCCATCTCTAAAGGTTTTACCCAAGGGCATATGGATTTGGATAGTTCTAAATTGGTCTGGGGTAATGCATAGAAGGGACTCAAAGAGGCCTTAGCAACTGGACAAACCAGATAAACCAGATCTTAGATAATTGCTAAGACCACATGGCAGACATCTCCAGTAAGAATGATAACAAGCTAAAGAGTAGGAATCTGATTTCACTGAAATAG
This sequence comes from Aramus guarauna, assembly GCA_013400195.1. NCBI lineage: Eukaryota > Metazoa > Chordata > Aves > Gruiformes > Aramidae > Aramus > Aramus guarauna. The sequence goes on along the minus strand of VXBL01006575.1, from coordinate 42,029 downwards.
TGGTAACTTCAAAAGAAGGAAAATTATAAAAGCCAAGCCAAAGAGTGCTCATCTTCAATACATCTCAGCTCATTTCACCTGAAAACAAGAAAAAGAGGTGCTTGAGACTTTTCAGTTACAGCATGCTTGAATATACTCCTACAGTAAAAAGCTCACTCTAATTTAATCATACCACCACTAGTTGGTGCAACTTACCTTGTCATGGTGTGGTGGCTTGCGTGCCTTGTCGGGCCAGACTAAAATGCTGCACCCTGGCCCTCCAGGTTGGGGGTTTTGGTTTGGGCTAACAACCCAATCATGTAAAAAACAAAACCTGTTACAGAAACTGCAACAACACTATCCCACCGGGTTCAATGGCATAGTGTTGTTGCAGCGCTATGCTCCTCGAGGAGTAACAAGGACCAAGCAACAACAAACAATTTAATCATAAATCAACAAAACCTTCCCCTTTACAGCTGTAGTGATATTATAACATATGAGCCATCAAAAACTAAACCAAAACCAAACTGAAGTTATTTGACTATTAAATTGTATTAAATACATAAAAAAGAAATTTTAATGTTAAATTGTTCAGTTGTAATTATAGTATTAAATTCAAAACTGTAACTAAATTAAAAATTTTAGTTGTTAAATTCTATATTGTTGTTGTTGGTGGTGGTGGTATTATTTCTTCTATTTTGTGTTTCCTGGTCACATTCAGTTTTCTCTTTTTAAAGAGGCAAAGATTTCATAGTTTTTATTCACCCCCTTCCATAACATTCTTAGTTTAAAGCCTTTCAGAATTTGTGAAGTTGTTCATTAGAAGACAAAATCTAGGCAGATTCACCTCAAACATGAGACATACTTAGGATTCCTGTCACAAGTGTATACATATTACCAGATATGATTCAGCTATATTTTTATACAAATGCACACACACAAAAAATGGACAGTAGAGATAAATTTTCTGAATTGAGTTTACAGTCAACGGTCCATGTTAATTTCTAATAATCATAATATTACTGAGTATCACATACTATCACATCTCATTTTAGTAAAAAATTATGTAGGACAACTACTTGTAATTTATATTTAATGTAATTATTAAAAGAAGAAGATACTGCCTTGAAACAGTGAAATAATGAGATTCACTTTGAGAAGCCAGTTAAACTTTTTCCTAGTATAACTTTTGAGGAGTTGATAGCAACCAGTAAAAAGGCAGAATTCTATTTTCTTATTGCTACTATCTCTAAATTAGTTAAATTGCTGCTGAATAGAGTGAAAGATACAAGCTCTGAAGCTGAACTTTCTGAAGTAGACTTTTATGCAATGCTGAAACTAGGACACTAGAATTAACAAGGCAACTGTTCCTATCCATAAACTTTACATGAAATTTGGTACATTGTTTATTTGTGGTTGATAAAAGCTGTTCTTTAGGACAATTATTAATAGTGGAAAACTGTGTGTGTATATATACAGAGAGAGAGAGAGATGCAATTTTCTTTCAGTCGGTATTTAAGTTTCCTGATGTTTTGTTTTTAATATTTAGAAATGCTGTTGTGGGTTGACCCTAGCCAGCAATTAAGCACCCACCAGCTGCTTACTCAGTCATCCTCCCCACTCAGGAGGATTCTGGAGAGAATTGGAAGAATAAGAGTGAGAAAAAAAAATCACAAGACAAATTCAGTTTAATAAGTGAAGGGGAGGAAAAAAAGGGAAAATTAAAAAAAAACAAGTCATGTAAAAACAGTCACTCACCACTTCCTATCAGCAGACCAATGCCCGATCAGTCTCTGAGTAAAGGCTAAATTGGAAAAGCTTCTGCTCCCCCCCACAAGTTTTTATGGCTGATTATTATGTCTTATGGTATGGAATATCCCTTTGGCCAGTTTGGGTCAGCTGTCCTGGCTGTCCCCCCTTGTGGTGGTTTAACCTTGTCTGGAGGCCAGGTGTCCACCAAAGCTGCTCTATCACTCCCCTCCTCAGCTGGACAGAGGAGAGAAAATATAATAAAAGGCTTGTGGGTCGACATAAGGACAGGGAGAGTAATTAATTCACCATTACTATCATGGGCAAAATAGACTCAACTTAGAAAAAAAAATTATCGAATTTATTACCAAACAAAACAGAGTAAAGCAATGAGAAATAAAACCAAATCTTAAAACACCTCCCCCCCACCCCTCTCTTCTTCCCAGGCTCAACTTTATTCCCAATTTCTTTACCTATTCTCCCTGAGCGGCACAGGGGGACAGGGAGTGGGGGTTGCGGTCAGTTCATCACACATTGTCTCTGCAGCTCCTTCCTCCTCAGGGGGAAGACTCCTCACACTCTTCCCCTGATCCAGCGTGGGGTCCCTCCCACAGGAGACAGTCCTCCATGAACTTCTCCATGTGAGTCCTTCCCATGGGCTGCAGTTCTTCACCAACTGCTCTAGCATGGGGCCCCCATGGGGTCACAACTCCTGCCAGCAGACCTGCTCCAGCATGGGCTTCCCATGGGGTCACAGCCTCCTTCAGATGCCTCCACCTGCTCCAGCGTGGGGTCCTCCATGTGCTACAGTTGGATATCTGCTCCACAAATAACCTTCATGGGCTGCAGGTGGACAGCCTGCCTCACCATGGCTTCTCCACGGGCTTCAGGGGAATTTCTGCTCCAGTGCCTGGAGCACCTCCTCCCCCTCCTTCTGCACTGACCTTGGTGTCTGCAGAGTAGTTTCTCTCACATCTCACTTCTCTCTCTAGCTGCAAATGGTCCTAGATTTCCACTCCCCCCACACCCCTTCTTAAATATGCTATCCCAGAGGCACTACCACCATCTCTGATGTGCTTGGGCTTGGCCAGTGGTGGATTCGTCCTGGAGCCAGCTGGCATTGGCTCTATTGGACAAAGGGGAAGTTTCTAGCAGCTTCTCACAGAAGCCACTCCTGAGAGCCCCCTGCTGCCAAAATCTTGCCACACAAAAACCCAATGCACGCCTATCAGCAAGGCTAGGGATAGAGAAATTGAGAAGGCCTTGGTGTTGTGCAGTGTTGAGCAGTAGCTAAAACATCAGCCTGTCAACAGTGCTGGTTTAGTCACAAATCCAAAACACAGACCCATGTGGGCTGCTTATGAAGAAAATTGACTCTGTCGCAGCTGGACCCAATCTAAATGGTCACGGTTCAGTGGGAACATCTTGACATCACACAAGAGTGGAATAAAATGGAGGAATACTGGTCAGATTGGTTGATAAAGGGGAGTTAATAAAAGGTGTGTTACAGAATTTTCAAAAAAATGAGGTAAAACATTGAAGGAAAAAATAATGTACAGAGGATTTTTAAAGTTGTAAAAATCATAGAATTTAATTGATTAATGAAATTAATAGAATTATGTTTATTCATAGCACGGGAAATATAGTAAAGTCTGCTAGTCTCATCAGACAACATGCCCATAGAAAAAGAAAGAAATATAAGCCACAATGCTTAGCTCCTGTGTATAAAGAAGCAACTGCAGTAGTTGAGTTCCTGCACAGTTTAGTTCAGACTGGATCTTATGAAGAATTTCTACTTAATTACATTTTTAAAGCCATCTGTTTGCTTTCCTCAAGAAATATGTATCTGTGTATCGCATTAATTGTTGACCAAGTTACATCTAAAAGGACCTGGAAGATGTTACTTCGTTCTTACACAAGTAACTATAGAATCAGTAGGTGATATTGATTTAACATAGCTTTATAGTTAGACATCAAAATCCAACCCAATTACTTTATAGTCCTTTTATAGAGAGAAATGGACACTTCCTGAGGGCAACTCATCCCATCTTAGTTGCATACTTCAGGACGCACCAAATGAACTGTTCCCTGGAGGTACAGACATTAGCTGTACTTTGCTCTCTTCTTCCTTAGGTGGAGTGACTCAGACTAAGACTCCAAACTGTCGTGTGTTTTGTGTTTACACAAGTTATAGCCTGTCCTACTTCATATACAAATTCATAGGTCAATCTTGAATACCAAAATTAATCAAAGATAATTAGATCATATACGTGCCATTTTGAAATCAGCATAGTTCTGTTGCCTCTAAAGGGAGCTAGATTGACTAAATTAGATATAGACATCTAAATCTTGGATATACAAAGTTATGTGAAATTATTTTAAAATATTTTATTTTAAAATCAGAAGGATTAATGTATTTTTTGTCATTTGAGGACTTCACTGAACAGCTACTACAGCTACTATACAACTTATTTTCAGGAAACTGTGACTCACATAAAAGAATAACCTAAAAAAATTGAATTCAAGTGTATTCGCCATTGCTGCATATTCTGTGTATTTTTTAGCTTATGTATGTAGCAGTTAATTTGCGATTGAAGACTGACAGTCATCCTAAGCTGAGAAAAATCGTAATTTACTTCGTTACCATACAGTTCACTGCAAGACGAAATAAATGTCTTTTTTAAAGTTTGTGTGGGGAATAATGTTAATAGATAGGGTTTGCCTGTTTCCACAAGAACAGTTATAGGGAACAATTTTCCAGGTTCTAGTCAGCAATTTTTATTAACTACAAAAATCTTTTTTTGTTTCATTACTTTTAAAGTTTCAGCTTAAACATAAAAAATGGTTAAGCGAAAACACCAAAAAAATGTTGACCCTAAAAAAATTTACAAGTAGTCTTGTAAAAAAAGAGTAGTTTTTCCTTCAGCTCAATAGCCTGGCATTGTGTGCATTATTTGTACCAATACATTCACAAGTATGTAGGAACTGTTCAAATATTTTTTAAAGTTCAGGACAAAGAAATGAATTTCTGTGCCATATGAATTTCTCAAGCAGTTCAATGTGCTTTATTTCAACAAAATGTCACAGAATAACCACAATGATTCTAAAAGTGAAGATCATGCTGCATTTGAGTATTCTGATTTTACAAGAGATAGGCATACTTACAAAGGATTGCTGGTTTTACAAGTTCTTAACTGACTTACCATTTAAGTTGGAAATTGAATTAGTAAACATGTATTAAAACATTGTGCAATTTATTTTTCTGTCTTTTGCAGGCCTAAAAATTAAAGCTGCACAAGGAAGGGCAGCTTCATTAAAATTATAAAAGACCCGATAAGCTAGAAGGTAATTTCAGTATGCAGTACCTTGGTTTTGTGTATTTTATTTCATTATAGTATAATATTATTATTTTATATTCACATACAGAATCTTTATTTTATTATGCAGTGAAATTAATATGTAAATAGTAATAGTACTTTCTGTGAGTGATAGAAATTTTTGAAATATACATTAGTTAATATAAAATTGTTGAATATTTTTAATGGAAAAAATATTTCAGCTATAATAAACTTTTATGTCAATTTTGCCAATAATGTTCATTAGGTGTTGAATTCTTCCAAAAATATTTATCTGTAAATGAAAATAACTTTGAAGATTTGATCACAGATATTAAAATGCAAACAAGAATAATGTAAAATCACTTTCAAAGGTGAAAGTTTGATTTTTCATCTTTCTTTCTCCTTCTCTCTCCCCCTTTTTGGTCTCACTCCCAGTAGAACTGAGGAGAGAAATTATTTCTTTTTTCATGGTGACTTCCTTGGAAAGCATTATTACTCACTGGTGTACACCTACAGTACAAGACTAAGTGAAGGGCTTTCCATCACAGTGTTCTTTCCTTGAACAGTGACTACCATGGAGAATTATTGATTTGCTTGGAGTATGATGATTCAGAGGTTAGACAGCTCAGAGTATGGCTGTTTTAGAACCTTGATGTCAAATAAACTCAAATGTGATTCTGTAGATGACAAGCCTCAGGCATTTTCTGCCCTCTAGTGAAGATATACTTTTTAGTTTTTATATTTCATTTGTACATAAACTATTTCTTTTTGACCCCAAACCAAAGAAATACAAATCAAGACAAAAGAAGTAATTTTACAATTATTACACATAATATAAAAGCCTCTTTCCAAAAGATATTTGTCAAAAATAATGTTAGCATAGGTACAGCTGCCTTATTTTCCAGACTTTAAGCAAATTTTAAACTATGCCATCAAAAAATACAGCCTCAAACTTTATTTTTTTTATATAGCTCAATGTTCAGTAACAGAAGCCAAATGTTTACAGGATTTCAGCATGAACTGTCATTTCCGTTTTGCATTTTTGTAGAAGTGTCCCAGACAGAACCAGTGCATGAAATGGAGAATGGTTTATTCATCAGTATACCTACCTAGGATAGGAGGGAATCCCAAAGTCAACGTAAATCTTTCTGATTCAGAGATGAGGCTTGTTTCACACCAGTTGGGTAAATTTTGTGTGGGCTGTTACCCAGACTTTGCAAGAGTGGTGCTGAATCAGGCACAGCTGCATCCCTATGGTTATGCTCTCTTGGTTTGAGTTATATCACACAAGAAGAACAAGGCCAATGCAGGAGTTTGCATCTGCAGCTAGGTACAGGCGCTGCTGTTGCTGTGTGCTGTCTCAGTGTGTCTCTTGCTTTAGGAGCCCATCTACCAAATTTACTTTCGTGGCAGGCTGGCCAGAACTATCTGGGATAGAAACACCTTGAGAAAGTAGAGAAGCTGCAAAACTGGGACTAAAGTAGCTGCATACATTCAGTCAATAAATGTTGGAGTTGAGGTTAAAGAAGTAGAAAGGCTCTTTAAATGCCTGCTAAGCCCACATCTGGTCTCAAATCCCTCTTCTAAATTGTGCAAAACAGAGACATAGGTCAGTCAGTGTCTTCCATAAGTCAGCAGAGGGCTCTAGCCCTTGTACTCTTAATTCTTCATGATATTGTTTTTCAAAGTGCCTTTTTCATTTTGATGTAGCATGAAACTAAAACTTCCAACATAATAATTTCTTTTTAAAAATGGAATTCTTGTTTTCAAGCCAATCCATACTAAATTGGCGATATAGACGTTAAAATGAAATGAAAGCAAAATATTCAAGACTTTAGATTTGGAGTGGTTGTTCCTACCTTTCAAAAACAGCTTAACACCAAGATTATTAAAGCCTTTGTTTTTGCTATAGCATTTGCTGTGAATGGGTCACACAATTATAATTATTCCCAAAGACAGAGGAAAATACATAAAGCTGATAAATCTCTATAAGACTTTACAGGGCAAACAGCTGAGGTCCATAAAACTTCAATTCAAAAAGGTCAGAGAGACAGACAGAGCAATTCAGAGCCACACAAATCACCAGTCCTTCCCATCATGCTCCATGTCCTAGGACTAGGTGATTAATATAAATCTGAGCCTTTCTCTTACAGTGATAAACAATAATAAACTATTCACCTCCTTTCATTACTATTGTAGCGGTGCCAATTTTGATCCCAGGGGAAGCTGTAAAAGTGCAGTGAGGACAGACGAGAGTCCCCTCCCTGTGCCATTACAGGAGCACTCATAACTGATAGACAGATGTCTGATGACTGCAAAAGGGAGCAGGAGGGAAAGCAGCTGTCACGAGAGATCACAGGAGGAAGATCCGGGCTTAGGAAGGGAAAGAAAAATTCTATCCGACTGGAGGGAAAGTCTACTGCATGATTCAAAAAGTTCAAGGGTGGCATATTTTCCCTACCTCATCAGTAAGCCTGAGATGCGCTTTCTCTTCTGTGTCGTATAGTACAGAATCTATCTCATAATATTTCTGATGTTCAGTCATCACAGATATCAAACACAAATAAAAATAAACAAAAATATCAGTACCACATAAAACCCAACAGACCTTCCCAAATCTAATCAATACTCTCTCAGAAATGTAATTCTCATTGCCATTCATTACGGGGTCAGTAAAGGGCCATTGGATCATACCAGTCCCCTATATGGGGAATCAGAAATCTCTGTCAGGTTACAATAAAATGCCTAGACCTTCATGTCGTTCTCATTGAACAATATGAATACAGTAAGTAAAATATTTTTTCTGTCAGTATTTTTAAATCACTATCGCAGTATTAAACTATTAAAAGTATTTAGTAAAATTCCCATGAGCATCCATCTCAGTGAAGAACAGCAAAAAACTCAAAATGGTAGTGTAATGTGTTTATGGAGTGCGGAGCTGACTTCAGGTTATTAGAAACCAGTAACAGCTAATGTATTTTTACCAGCTATGTTCTTAAATTTCTTTGCAAAATGTACTAAGGGTTGTTTGGTTGGTTTTTTTTTTTTTTCTGCTTCTTCTTGAAGAAGGATTTATTTTTTTAAGAGAAAATAAAAAGAAAGCCAACTGTAAAGCAGCAGATAATTCTTGTCAATTCTGTTAAGATTGTATCAGCATGTTTAGTTTATAGTACATAGTTTTCTTTTGCAGTTGCATTTGCCCCTAGTGTATACATTCTCAGAAGAGCAAGCTGCTTCAATTATTAATTCTCTGACTGTCAGCCTTCTGAATAAAATGCATCTTTCCCTAAGCAGTGCCTCAGCAATGAGGATTTATTTGTGCCACAGAAGCCTTGGTGACTTTTAAGTACTTAGGTCAACAAATGCTTTGAAATGGTATGGTTTGTTCACTCTAGACTTTCTCTTTACTCACAAAAAAAAAAATTCAAACAGCGTAAAAAGCTTAAGGGAGACGAGGAGGGGAGAGATAAGGAGGTGGAATAATGAGAAAGTCAAGTCTTTATTTTTTTAACTTTACCTTGGAGTGGACTTTTCTAATTCCCCTTTGCATTTTCTCTCCCCAGACATTACAGCAGGGACTTGCTTCCTCACTGTGTACTGCCAGAGAAATATGGTTATCTGTTAGCTTTGGACAACATAAAGAATAATATCTAAATACAAATAAAATTATACTGGAAGAAAGAAGAGAACACAATGTGGACCTAAGATGCAAGACCCATTGACTATTCAAAGAGCATACTACTCCTGATATTACTGCTGGTTTCAAATGTATTATTTTACTTTACATTTCCCATTCTATTTCTGCAGCGTATGTGTCAGCCTTCATTCCTTTAATGGAATATTTTCATTTCTTTCTCATCAAGACTAAATTCCTCTCATGTACAACATCATCTTAAACGCAGAGCGAATATTGCTAACCAATGGGGATGTATCAATTTTGTATTTAATCTGTAACTGAAGATTAATGAAACAACCTCCATTCATTTCAAATAACAAACTAAAAATACTACATTCAGATAAAGAACCAGTGCAGACGGGAACATCTCTCGATCCACCGTGGAACTGACTCTTAACTTCACAGCACAGCTAAGTGCATAAATTTGAGGTGGGAACAGGAGGGATTGAAATTGAGCTTTAGTGTCTCCCCTCCAGAGACTCTGCTTTCATCTACTTCCCAGTCCTTTGCTTCCTAACCTAAAGATTTAATCTTTACCTCCCTACCTCAGTCTTTCCCTTCATAGTCCATAATAGACTATGTTTCCTGACACCTGATCACTGAAGAAGTACTTCAAAGAAATTAAAATCTCCATTGTCATTTCGAATACAGTCTACTGCCCTGATTCTGAAACCTTCAGGCTAAAGCCAATTGAGATTGGATTAACCCTTACTTACACTCTCAGCAAGACAGTAATAATAAAACCACAAGAAAGAGATATTTTTTCAAAGGAATGAAGATCCTTAATTCTGAAAATTATATTGATAGGATTTCATTTTATGTTGAGGGGCTTTTACATGTTTAATATGTAGACAGTAACTATCTGCTATTTATAAGTTTGAAAAAGGTAAGCACTAGGATTTAGGGCTATTTGTGAGTATGTACCAAAATTTGTTTGAGCTTTGAAGTATTTGCTTGACTTGACTGTGCTTGTAAATGGTGCCAGATTATCCTATTTCCAGTCTATAACTGCAAAAACAGACAATATTTTTCTCTTTTTATTTAATTACAGAATAGATAGAAATAAGCAAAGACCTTTTAATGTGTACAAATTGGGATATTTCATTTCAGGTTACTTTTTCCTTCAGTACCTGTCAAAGTTTTGTAAGCTATTATTACAGATTCATATTCAAAATTAAAATTCACTTATTCTATCTAGTTTCAATGTCTATGTGACACTCTTTGCAGGATATTTTCTGATGGGTAGATTTCCATTAATGAAAAATATAAAAAGGTCCATACAAAGGCAAAGCGAGATGACTATGGCCATTCCATCTCTGCTTGAACAAAATGGAGATACGGTAATAGTCCTGCAGAAGCCCAGAGGATGGCTCCTTGTGGCACTGTAGGCTCCTCCAAAGGAAAGGAAACTGCTTTAGGCGGGCAGGGTATTGGGATGTGTGGCCTGCACACAGGGCAGTGGGCAAGGTGAGAAGCAAGGGTCACAAAATGTGCTTTGAACCCCCGAAGCAGTTCCAGCTGAATTACCAGCTTAGATGATAAATTCAAAATGGCAGACTTCATATAGCAAAGTTTTATGTCACTTATGATACAGATTACTCAGATTTAAAGTAACAATACAAGATTCAGGAGATAATAAAACTGACAAAACGCATTACTGAAACACACCGAAAGCACCTACTTTAGTGACTTATTTCTCTTCTATGAAATCAATGGGCAAACTCCCACTGAATTAAAGAGCAGAAAGAGCCTTAATGCTTTACATTAAATGTTACTTAGGATGGGGAAATAGAGTGACAGAGTGCCTTTCACACTTCCCCTTCCCCCACAACTATATTCTGTATCACTCCTTTCGTCATGCCAGAAAAACAGCTTAGAGAAATAACTATTTTGATCAAAGTTGGAAAAAAAGCAGAGTGTTTTAAGTATCCTTCTGAATCTCTACTTTTTTGGGGGAGAGGGGAAAAAAAAATAAATTTAGTTGTTCTGTGCACCTCAAAGGGTTCTCGAAATTGGAGTGATTCAAAATATTTCTGGACCATTACTATTAAAAGACTGACTGGCTTTTGTTAAATGAGCTTTTGCTCTTATTTTTTATTCTTATGGAGCAAGTAAAATAATTAAACTCATAATTGTACTCATATTTCCATCAAAGAATAGCCATTCTCACTGACATTTCTTCTGGCTGTTTCAGAGAAAATAATAATAATAATAATAATAAAATTCTCCCTCTCCTTTTCTGCTCTATATTTAACTTTCCTATTTCACAACTGAGGTATTATGCTGACGTAACATGGGGAAAACAAGTTTGGTGTAAGTGGTTGCAAGATTATATAGTATTTTTCGCAACTCTGACATGCAGACACTTCAGCAATCTATCATCTATTTCCACTTAAATTAAAAAGAAAGTAAAACAAAAAAAAAAAAACAAATTAAGAGTTCATTTCAATTCTATTTGCTTTTTTCCTTTTGAAGGAAGATATAAAGAAGGCAAAATAAGTGAAAGTAATCATCAAAATTTTGAAGATTAGCTTAAATGTATTTGATGTTCAAAATCAGAAACTAGCATTTGTTACAAAGTTCAGAGAAAGGACATGAACCTCTACAGACTTAATCTAAATCTTTACATACCACTGACATTTGCAGATGCTTTTTCTTAAACTTCAGTGACACTTTTGTCACATTTTCACATAGCAAACTCCTTGTGGATTATCATTCTACAGATTTATTTATTTTGCAGTTGAATGGCAAAGGAGATAAATACAGCTGGAAAAATGAAAATGGGAAATGTTATTACATAAGGGATTGAGTAAGTATGCAGTTATCTGCCTGGACATGTTTGTCAGCTCTGAACTAATAAAATATTTAGGAACAGTAACTCACTTGGCCTTCCTGTGCCTTTAAACAAAGAAAAAGAGCAATTAGAATGGCAGGAAAAAAAAAAAAAAAAGATTGCTGGTTGTTTTTTCTAAAGAAGTTTTGAGTACTAAATGTTTTCTCACTGCAGTCCTGAGAAAACAGGAAAGGTAAGCATTTGAACGAGTCGTGAAAGCTGGGCTTAGAAGAGAGTCAGGAAAATAACAATTTCTAAGTGGGAGCAATACTATGTTAAGGAACCTACAGACGAACTAGATGAATTTGCACCAGATATGCGCACCAGAATGTTTTTAATTTTTAACTGAAACATGCAAAAATATCTTTACCTGATTGTATAGATATTAAAAAAAAAAAAAAAGGTGGATCATTATAATAGTTTTCCCTGGTTTCTACATCCATCAGTGTAGTCAACATGAGAGAACGTTTCTCTAAATACCAGTTGTCAGAAATAGGCTGATGAATTAGCCACAGCCTTAATCCCCTTAATTTATGCAATTTATGAGACTATACCATATTAACTCTTAAAAAGAAAATCTCAGGCCTGCAGGATGACACAGGCTTGATATTAAAAAGTGTCTGACTGCTGCATCCTTGTCCTTGCTCATCTTTTCTGTTCAGCAATTTTAATGGCTTCACATATTGTAATAAATTCCAGCTAGGCTCCTTTTCCCTGGGAAAGTCTTCTCTTCATTACTTCTGAAGGTGAGTCAGGATCCTCTCCCCAGTTTTAAGATATTCTTTTTTCCTCCCAGAAGCCGGCAATTCTCTAACAAATAACCTTTTCTACCTTTTAATACAAAGCTTCTCCCACTTGAGCATGTTGTTTTGATCTTAGGGAAGTGTAATCTCTGCCAACTGTGACTCAGTGAAAGGCAGTGAAGGCAAGGCAACCAAACAGCTTTCTTCCCTAACCATCTCCTTCCTCCTAACAAAGTTCTGAAGGCACAGTTAAACCTTAGAGGAAAAGACTGACACATGAAAGGTCTGAATCTGAGCCCAGTCAATGACTTCGTATTTATCAACTTTCCCCACGCTGCCAGTGTAGGTAGGGCATGCCAGTGAGAAATGCCACGTTTCAAGGGGGGTTCTACATCTTATAAAATGATGGGGCAGGGTTGCAAAATGTCTACAGTAAATGCAGGGTAGGCATGAGGCAGGAAATGGAGGAATCTGCTGCCAAGGCTCATGTCTGGGGATGTGGATGGAGAGGTAGAAAACCTGAGGCATTCCCTTGCAGTAGTTCAAAGTGGCCTGCGGGACTATTCATGTAAATAAATGCTCCATAAACATGCACCATGGTTCTAAAATCTGCTCAGTTCAAGTAATCATAGAAGAAGGAAATACCTCCGCAAACATCTTTGTGTGTTGTATCTGAGTTTGCTCATCCCATGAACAGTAACATAACTTGGACAAAAAAAACCCTCAGTATTTTTCCTCCTATGGCCAACAAGCTTTTTACAAACTAAGCCAATATTCAGTAATTATTACCACACAGGAGCATGGAAATTCAAGTTCCCCAAAGGTACATTCTGTCTCCCCAAAATGTGACAAGTACCATGGAAACAGTAGAAGTTATTACAAGATGCATGAGCATTGCTGTTTAACGAACTTGAGCTTTGTTTCTACTTAAATACAGAGCTTTTATTTATATCAAAACATTTTCTTCACCTTATCCTTAGCTTTTTCTCTCTCTCTCAAATTCTGTCACTGCTCTATTTTGTTTCCTCTCCAGGGGACATTTACTCTCATCAGAGCATCATTAATTAGAATTTGTTTGTGGCATCAGCTGTCACTCATTATGAGGTTCTAAGCTCCTGATAAAAGCATTTTTTATCTTACTCCCTCCACAGCCTTTCCTTTAAATCCTTAATGGGCTACCCATACTTTGTTTCTTCCTAAGGAAATAAGGCAGTTTTAAAAATAAGGCTATTATTTTTCCCTAATTTGTGTTTTTTTTAAGAATATATTGTCAGTCCCTCCTTACTTAATGAAGCCTATTGTTGCAAAGGTACTGTTTCTTACAGAAGCAGATGCAGATAGTTCTATTGAAGAAGAAATACCTTATTTTATAGTTGTGAAGCAGGAGAGGGTATGAAGGTCATTTATGACATAAGAGTCAATGTAAAGCAATATTAGAAGCAGCAGCATGGGTTTTTTTTTCCCTAGGTAGTACAGGTTGAGACAGACCTTGGGTAAGCTGAAAATCCTCCTCTTACAAATAAAATAAAGACATTCTTCTATTTATTTATTTATATTTTATTAATTAGTACTTTTTTCTATGTGCCTAAAATCAATTTAAATTCCTTTAGAAATAAAAAATAAATAAATTTGAACAACAGTTCTATTTAAATCACAACTTGTTGTTTACAACTGCAAGAGAAATCATTGCATATTATGCAAATCTGGCCGGATGTGGTAAGATTATACATTTTATGGCCTGCATTACAATGATCCTGGTCTGAGTACTCCTCACACTCTAACAAATTTTCAGTAGGCTAGATGTCACCTAATAAATAACTGGTGGAAGCATAAGTTTAAGTAGTAAGAACATTAATACTCTCCCTGCCCCCCTCCCCTTTTTTTTTCTTTTTAATCTAGACCTTTTTGTGTCAATTGTTAGATATAATGAACTCAAACTGTGATATTTGGCATTAACTGTGAGGGACTGTTTACAAGGGCGTGTAGTGACAGGACAAGGGGTAATGACTCCAACCTGAAGGAGAGTAGGTTTAGATTTGAGGAAGGTTTAGATATGAGGAAGAAATTCTTTACTGTGAGGGTGGTGAGGCACCAGAACAGGTTGCCCAGAGAGGTTGTGGATGCCCCATCCCTGGAAGTGTTCAAGGCCAGGTTGGATGGGGCTTTGGGCAACCTGGTCTAGTGGAGGGTGTCCCTGCCCATGGCAGCGGGGTTGGAACTGTATCATCTTTGAAGTGGCTTCCAACCCAAACCATTCCATGATTCTATGATTTAAAATTGAAGACATAATTTGAAAAACAGCTTTTGCAAAATATGTATCAGATATGCAACATGTTGCCAGAGGACATGGGAGTTTGAAACAGAAGGGCACGGCACAGCTGCCAGCCTGGAATATTTCTTAATGAACTGAGACTGGCATGTATTTTAGCACCTGATCTTTTGGCCACAATGACATGCCTTTTTTTTAAAGTGTGCTTTAGTTCATAGATCACTCCTCTTTCACAGTTTTGCTATACTGTGGAATTGCATTTCAAGAGAATAATGCACAAAAGAGGATCAGCTGCTGCACAAAATGTTATGATTACTTTGGAGGAAAATACATTTAATGGTGACATCTGTTCTCATATCAGATCTGAAATGCTATATTGATTGTTCCTAACCAAAGCAAATAGATTATTCATGATTAACCCAAGCAGAACCATACAGTGTAGGGTGGGGTTTTTTGTTGTTTGTTTGTTTGTTTTTTAATCTGTATTACCTGTTAACTTACTATATCTCTTGACCCTTTTGAGTCAACAGTGTATGAAAATGTTTCATAGAACTTATGGGGAAAATTTTAGTAAAAGTTTGAAAGTTTTTAGACCTTCAAACAGCCTTTTTCAGGATTTCATAATTGCTAAAAGGGAAAACCAGAATAATTGTTATAAGGTTATTATAAGGCAACAAAAGCTATTTATTACAAATTATATTTTAGAGACAAGGGAAAAGAAAACCATATTTTTTACCTGCAGAATGATCAGGATCTTGTGTCTTTTTTGATGTCTCCTTGGACTGTTAGTTTAGGAAATGCAGTGGCTAGACCAGTGGATTTGATTTTTGTTTTGAATACTGGAGTAGGTTTCAGAACCAATATTTAATAATTAATTATTAATTAATATAATGCAGAAATTCCCAGACTCAAAGAGGTATGATATAATATAGAACTAGAAGTAATTTCTCATAAGGGGGTTGGTTTGTTTCTGAATACTTTTCATCCTAAATTGTCTCCTTGTAATATTCTACTTTAGATTATGTCTCATGAGAAACTGAAAGTTAAATCTTCCTAGCAGAAGAGTATAAGAGATGCAAACCTAGTCAATGGCTTTACACGTCAGTCCTGTTCTGCCTTATAGTTGACATCTGCTCTATTTCCTACTCATTATTATACAGCATTTGTGGACTGATAAAAATACTTTCCTCACAAAAATATTTGTGTAAACATGTAAATAAACTATTATAAAACTGTATGTTATATGTTTCACAACAATCTGTTTGCATGGGGGCTAAGAAGCTGAATATGATGGAAGACTGAACTTCTATAGACTTCATTTTTTAAATTACCTTAAAGGCCTATCATTTGACTTGTTTCTTGTCAGGAAGTTTTAATATAAGTTTCTTCCTTCTAAGTGTAGCATATTTTTTTTCCTGCAATTTTTCACTCCTAACTGTTGACTAGAAATTGCTATTTTTCTAGATACAGTCTGATAATACTCATCAAAGCAGTATGACAAATAGTGACTTAACCCTTTCTTCACTCACATACAGACACACACGGACCCACACCGATATATCCCATCTTCAGTCAGTGATTCAGGCTGCAGAAACAGCAGGTTTCATTAAAGCCATTAGAAGCAGACAATGCTCAGCATTTTTGAAAGTCAACGCTGAAAGCCTTGTACACTCTAAATGCTTTGCTGGCCTCATAACTGTTTCTGCCTCTGACGAGGGAAAATCCACAGCTCTGAAAGAGTGGCAGTTACACTTTCTCTGTGACATTTTCTGTTGGCTATAGTGTGGCATCTCTGAACGTGCTGGATTTTCTGAATGATGTTCATACGTGCTCTACTTCCACAAAATACCTTTGTCTCAGACATTAGAAACTCTGCATTATGAATACTACTCTTGAAGTTCAGTCCCTAACTTTAAATACCGCAGCTCTGTGTGTCACAATACCTAAATACTGTTTTTGAAGGCTAGCCACAGAAGATTTTTACAGAGTTTTACAGGCAAGGTCATAAACTGAATCATGAAAACAGTCTTAATTTCACTCTCAACAGCAGGAAAGATATCAAGTGCAAATATACTGATAAATAAAAAGGGCAAATTTGAGCAATTGGATCCCTGATCCTCAACACTACCAGCTAGCTTCGTCCCTGGATATATTTGAGACCACTGAAGCTAGCTTTCTCCAACACCAATCTGTCTGTAATGCATGAATCAGATGATGCCTTTTGGTTTCATTGCCAGAATATATTTCCATAAATATTTGCTATTAAGCAGCACAGAGGGATGGGATCTCTGCTCTTGAATGACTAGTGTAAAACTAGCCTCAGTGGCTACTCATGAGTGTGCTGGGAAGAGATTTGGGCTGTCTCCAGTAGCCCAGGGGAAAGAGAGGGTGAAGTGCCCAGTTCCATCCAGTTAGCCCACTTGAGAAGCCACCTTCAACAAAGAGGACAAGGTCTCACTTCATGTTTCATACAATAGCATAACTCCTTGATACCTGGTACGTAAAAGTTAAAAAAGCAAATATTACTGTCACCGGTGTCCCTCTCTCTGCCCAGCACAGCAATGTCACTCTGCACTGCTCTGTTCTGTGCATCTGTTGGGAAAGTGTTATATAGCACTGCCACCCAGGGGAAAGGAGGCAGCCGAGCACGGTCAATGTGTGCTTCTGTTCAACCACAGGCAAAGCCTGGCAGTGGAACGAGCGATCCTCTCACCAGAGGTGGCAGGGGAACGACTGTATGACAGCCCCTTTGAACAGTTTAGGAGCTGCCTAAAAATACAGCTGTACCTGCTGAGAAAGACAGGTGTAATAAACTTCAGATAAAAAGTATTACTTGGGTAAATGGTGTTGAAATTATGTTTGCCTGTCACAATGTTTTCTTCTAAACTATATCAGGATTAATATTTTTAGAGAATGATTTCATTTCAAGGACTTATTTTGTGTTTTGTTTGTTTTGGGGTTTTTTTTTTGGCTTTTTTTTTAAGAATGAAAATTCATACTTAGAATCCCATCCTTAACTGTTACTCAGAAACATTTGAAAACCTTAAGGTACACTTACCTTCCTACCCTTTCTCATTTCATTTAAATGTCTCTGACATAACTGCCTCTCTTTTTCAGTCCTCAAAGCTTCTGTTCAAAGTAGCCAAAATACAATTATACATACAGATAAAAATCTTTGTTAGGAGTAGCTGGGGAAAAAACAAAAAACAAATTAAAAAAATATATTTTGAAGCATACAAGCCTCTTCAGCGCTTTTTCTCAGAATTAATTAGCCAAACTTTTAAGCGTGGTTGGTTCATGATCAGATTTGATACACTTCCACAACTCTTTCTCCAGAAATGTATGATGGTAGCCTACATCTTGCTTATAAACTTGGTCCCTATTCATGCTACTAAGGACCTGAATTTTCACAGGCATATTGTAAAGGGAAATATATTGGAAATATATTTCTATATTGGAAAGCGAGTGGTCTAGCTTCTGTTCTTGGGCTCACTCACAGCATGGCCTGGCTCTTGTCTCTGCTCTACTTTCCCTTTGCCTATTTTCCTAGTCTAGTCGATGGAAATAGTTCCTGGACTGGACTTTTCATATCTCAGTGTGTCTAGGACAATGCCAACGTACACCCTGTCAACAAGAAGTTCAAGAGTTTCAACATCTGCATCTGGGCATCAGTGACTTCCTGTTAGGAATAAATGTGTCATATGGCAACATCTGACAGCCTGACCAACCTAAACACCTTCTACAACAACGTAGCATTTTCTGTGGACATGGGGCAAGCAGTGGACATTGTTTACCTGAAGTTAAGCAAAGCATTGGACACTACTTCCCATAGCTTTCTTCAAAACAAACTGGCAAGAGATGATGAGTGGCCTGCATAGTGGGTAGGATATTGGCTAGTAGGCTGCAGTCAGAGGGTGGTGATCAATGGTTTTTATTCAAGGTGATAGCCTGTCACAGGTGTGGTCCCCCAGGGATTTATACTGGGGCTGAGACTGTTCAATATCTTCAACATCTGGAGGATAGGATTGAAAGCAACCTCACCAAGTCTGCTGATGAAAATAAACTGGGTAGTCAGGTGAACACGTCAGAAGGGAGAACGATCTTAGAGACCTGGACAGGCTGGAAAAATGGGCTATCAAGAACACTATGAAGTTTAAGGAAGACAGCTGCAGACTCCTGCACCTGGGATGACAATCAGACAGTCCAGTATGGACTAGGATCTATGTGGCTCAGGAGCAGCCCTGCTGAAAGGGAACTGGGGTTCCTGATGCACAAAAAGCTGAACATGAGTCAGCAGTGTGTTGCTGCAGCAACAAAGGCAAATTAGATCCTGGGTTGCATCCATGGAGCCCCTACTAGCAGAGGGAGAACTGGTCATCCCACTCAGCACTTGTCAGGCCACACCTGGAGTACTGTGTCCAGTACTGGTCCCCACAGTTCAGAAAAGACATAGACAGCCTGTATATGCTCCAAAGTAGGGCCACAAATNGAGGGTGGTGATCAATGGTTTTTATTCAAGGTGATAGCCTGTCACAGGTGTGGTCCCCCAGGGATTTATACTGGGGCTGAGACTGTTCAATATCTTCAACATCTGGAGGATAGGATTGAAAGCAACCTCACCAAGTCTGCTGATGAAAATAAACTGGGTAGTCAGGTGAACACGTCAGAAGGGAGAACGATCTTAGAGACCTGGACAGGCTGGAAAAATGGGCTATCAAGAACACTATGAAGTTTAAGGAAGACAGCTGCAGACTCCTGCACCTGGGATG
Organism: Aramus guarauna; assembly: GCA_013400195.1. Classification (NCBI taxonomy): domain Eukaryota; kingdom Metazoa; phylum Chordata; class Aves; order Gruiformes; family Aramidae; genus Aramus; species Aramus guarauna. The sequence continues at coordinate 22,673 of VXBL01006575.1, read as the reverse complement.
ACAATCAGACAGTCCAGTATGGACTAGGATCTATGTGGCTCAGGAGCAGCCCTGCTGAAAGGGAACTGGGGTTCCTGATGCACAAAAAGCTGAACATGAGTCAGCAGTGTGTTGCTGCAGCAACAAAGGCAAATTAGATCCTGGGTTGCATCCATGGAGCCCCTACTAGCAGAGGGAGAACTGGTCATCCCACTCAGCACTTGTCAGGCCACACCTGGAGTACTGTGTCCAGTNGGGGAAAGAGAGGGTGAAGTGCCCAGTTCCATCCAGTTAGCCCACTTGAGAAGCCACCTTCAACAAAGAGGACAAGGTCTCACTTCATGTTTCATACAATAGCATAACTCCTTGATACCTGGTACGTAAAAGTTAAAAAAGCAAATATTACTGTCACCGGTGTCCCTCTCTCTGCCCAGCACAGCAATGTCACTCTGCACTGCTCTGTTCTGTGCATCTGTTGGGAAAGTGTTATATAGCACTGCCACCCAGGGGAAAGGAGGCAGCCGAGCACGGTCAATGTGTGCTTCTGTTCAACCACAGGCAAAGCCTGGCAGGGGAACGAGCGATCCTCTCACCAGAGGTGGCAGGGGAACGACTGTATGACAGCCCCTTTGAACAGTTTAGGAGCTGCCTAAAAATACAGCTGTACCTGCTGAGAAAGACAGGTGTAATAAACTTCAGATAAAAAGTATTACTTGGGTAAATGGTGTTGAAATTATGTTTGCCTGTCACAATGTTTTCTTCTAAACTATATCAGGATTAATATTTTTAGAGAATGATTTCATTTCAAGGACTTATTTTGTGTTTTGTTTGTTTTGGGGTTTTTTTTTTGGCTTTTTTTTTAAGAATGAAAATTCATACTTAGAATCCCATCCTTAACTGTTACTCAGAAACATTTGAAAACCTTAAGGTACACTTACCTTCCTACCCTTTCTCATTTCATTTAAATGTCTCTGACATAACTGCCTCTCTTTTTCAGTCCTCAAAGCTTCTGTTCAAAGTAGCCAAAATACAATTATACATACAGATAAAAATCTTTGTTAGGAGTAGCTGGGGAAAAAACAAAAAACAAATTAAAAAAATATATTTTGAAGCATACAAGCCTCTTCAGCGCTTTTTATCAGAATTAATTAGCCAAACTTTTAAGCGTGGTTGGTTCATGATCAGATTTGATACACTTCCACAACTCTTTCTCCAGAAATGTATGATGGTAGCCTACATCTTGCTTATAAACTTGGTCCCTATTCATGCTACTAAGGACCTGAATTTTCACAGGCATATTGTAAAGGGAAATATATTGGAAATATATTTCTATATTGGAAAGCGAGTGGTCTAGCTTCTGTTCTTGGGCTCACTCACAGCATGGCCTGGCTCTTGTCTCTGCTCTACTTTCCCTTTGCCTATTTTCCTAGTCTAGTCGATGGAAATAGTTCCTGGACTGGACTTTTCATATCTCAGTGTGTCTAGGACAATGCCAACGTACACCCTGTCAACAAGAAGTTCAAGAGTTTCAACATCTGCATCTGGGCATCAGTGACTTCCTGTTAGGAATAAATGTGTCATATGGCAACATCTGACAGCCTGACCAACCTAAACACCTTCTACAACAACGTAGCATTTTCTGTGGACATGGGGCAAGCAGTGGACATTGTTTACCTGAAGTTAAGCAAAGCATTGGACACTACTTCCCATAGCTTTCTTCAAAACAAACTGGCAAGAGATGATGAGTGGCCTGCATAGTGGGTAGGATATTGGCTAGTAGGCTGCAGTCAGAGGGTGGTGATCAATGGTTTTTATTCAAGGTGATAGCCTGTCACAGGTGTGGTCCCCCAGGGATTTATACTGGGGCTGAGACTGTTCAATATCTTCAACATCTGGAGGATAGGATTGAAAGCAACCTCACCAAGTCTGCTGATGAAAATAAACTGGGTAGTCAGGTGAACACGTCAGAAGGGAGAACGATCTTAGAGACCTGGACAGGCTGGAAAAATGGGCTATCAAGAACACTATGAAGTTTAAGGAAGACAGCTGCAGACTCCTGCACCTGGGATGACAATCAGACAGTCCAGTATGGACTAGGATCTATGTGGCTCAGGAGCAGCCCTGCTGAAAGGGAACTGGGGTTCCTGATGCACAAAAAGCTGAACATGAGTCAGCAGTGTGTTGCTGCAGCAACAAAGGCAAATTAGATCCTGGGTTGCATCCATGGAGCCCCTACTAGCAGAGGGAGAACTGGTCATCCCACTCAGCACTTGTCAGGCCACACCTGGAGTACTGTGTCCAGTACTGGTCCCCACAGTTCAGAAAAGACATAGACAGCCTGTATATGCTCCAAAGTAGGGCCACAAATGTGATCAAAGGGCTGGAGAACCTGCCCTGTGAGGAAAGACTGAAGAAATTAAGACTTTTAACCCTGTAGAAGACTCGGGGGACCTCATCACAATTTTTCAGTACTTAAGCAGTGGCTACACAGTGGATGGAGGTTCTTTCTTCCCAAGGAACCACATGACGAGGATAAGAGGCAATGGGTGCAAGTTACACTGGGAGAACTTTCATCTTGATATAAGAAAAAAAATTCACAGTGAGAACAATCAGTCTCTGAACAACTTTTCTGGGGATGTGGTGGAGTCTCTATCACTTGAAGTTTTCGAAACACGATTGGACAGTGTGCTAGATAATCTCATCCAGGCTTCTTTTCCCACAAAAGATTGCACCAGATGATCTTTCAAGGCCCCTTGCAGCCTCAGCAGTTCTATGATTCAATGAGTCTATGATCTAGAGAAGGATTATGTCTTGCCTTGGAAAGCAACTGAATAAAAAAAAAATCACTCAATAGCCAATGTGACTATTAAGCAGGTATCCTTTATTGCAGCGCTGGGAGTCACACCAGGATATTTCCACGAAAGTGCATCTCCCTGAAAAACAAATTGTACGTGATTTATACTACAAAAGTGTTACATATGCATTAGGTTTCTGAGAAATCTAATACATATTCATTACTATTCCAGGAACTCATGAGTATATGCTAATGTCCTGATACACCTGCACAGTTTCTTCCTCAGGTGGTCGTCAGGGGTCGTCTTCCTCAAATCTTCCTCTTTCTCCTCTTCTTCAGTGTACACAGTTGGGTGACCTCTTTTTCATTATCCCTGTTTTGCAAGCTCAGCAACCTTGTTATCCATCCTGCCCAGATGGTCCCAGGGTTGTTGATATATTGGGCCTCCTTTATTGGGATGTCTCAAACTTTGTATCGTTTTCTAGTTCATACCCAAGGACTGTTCCCTAATTTATGGCTTCTCTTATCCTGTTTCTACATTCCAACTATCCTACTAATTGTTTTCTTTCACACCAGAGCATGAGACAGGTGAAGCCTGAGTTTTCAGGGCCTGACTCAAGTCCTGCCAAGTTATATTCTGTTTTAAAATTGTTCTACACTAATTAGTTTCCCTTATTCACAACTGAGGGTGCTCCAGTGGAGAAGTTGATAAGACTTCAGGGTATAAGAAGAGGAAAACTAGATTAACTGTGAGAGGATAGAGTCTGCACCTCAAGAAGAGACTGTGGGTTCACTGGGGAACAGAGAGGAGACAGCAAATTGTCTGGCTGTGAGGAGTGTTAGGAGGAACATCCCAGATCCTGATGGCAACCAAGATCAGATTGCTACAACTACAAAAGAAACAAAACCAAAAAAACCCACAAAACAAAACCAAAAAAGCAAAACCCAAAAGACCATGTTGACAGAAACCCAAACTGAAAATAAAGAAGTCATAGAGGACAGAGGGAGAGCTGATTGTTAGTTCCTTAACGTAATCGTAGGTAATCCCATTAAACTTTCTCTACACAGAATCAAAGGAAAAAAATTGTTTATTGTTAATACTTAGTAAAACTTATTTATCTGGTACTTCACAACTCTATGTGTCTGGTGGTTGGTTCTGAGGCATGTACATGCACACACTCACAGACTGAACTAGATGACTGCTGCTGGGCTTTCCAGATTGCCAGTTATGTCCATTTTGCTTCATATCTGGCCCAAGGCAATGGCACAGCAGCCAAGATTGTGAAGGACTGACCGGGATCCTGTGGGTGGATTGGGTTTGTAACATTCCTTTTGGCACCATTCAGAGGAAAAATATACCATTCTGCAATTTGATAGATACTAGTTCTTTGTAAATAAAATACCATATGTATTAGAACAGGTGTATCTAACAACATGTGAGACCTAGTAATCCATTCTCCTGGAAACAAAAACACACACACACACACACACACACAAAAGTCAAACATTATATGAGGAAGTAGAAGAATCTTGAGATATGCAATCAAAAGCATTATTTCCTTGTAATTATTAAAAATTTGTTCAAAATCTCTCATGAGACAGGTGAGATAAAGTATGTGTCCATATGTTTTGTTTGCCTCTGGAAAAAGAGAGGTTATCTTTATTTGTTTCAGAAATAAAAATTGTAAGCCAAGTTGCATTATCATGACTTAGAAATAGAAAAACAGTAAATAAACAGCTATGAAATATCAGCTATTCCATATTAGTCTCTATACTTCCTAATTTATATTTCTGATTTCTATGTTCTAGTGCCTGTGTATGTGAATAATACTCCTTTTACCAGTATAGAATTAATTTCCTTTGTAATTTCAGTAAGTATTGCTTCATAATTTTTCTATGCCATGAAATAGAACAGGTATATGTATTCTACATATAATTTATAATTTTTGTACATATCTTTCCTCTCATTTATTTTCACATAAAGGAAAATATAATATAATTTAATTCTCTTGTGAAATTGATTCACATTCCAATTATTAGCATTCTCTTTGAACTCCCTGTAATTCTGGTTTTTTGCTTATTCTGACATGGAACAACTGGTATTAACTAGAAACTAAGAGATGATAGTGAACAGCTAATATGAAAATACTAATGAAAAAGTATAATGGCTATTCTTTAAACAGCCATATGCTTGATTTCCTATTTAAACCACACAGTTGGCAGAAATACTCATGAAAATGGCTACAGTGATAATAACTTCTTTTTCTTTTTTTTTTTAATATTGTTAATAATTGTAAGAATAATCACAGTATTCTTCAGTGAAAACAGTGACATTATGGATTAGCATTTTGCTCTGCAGAAAATTAATCATTTTTCCTCTAGGTTCTAATCTCTATTATTTGCCTTTCACTGTATGATTTAGCTTTAAGGGATCTTTTTCCTGAGTTAGTCTATCAGTAGTCTTTTGAAAGTCTTATGCCATTAATTTCTCTTTTATCTACTGCTTTATTGTGAAGTGAATATGAAAGACACATTCAAAAATTCTAAAATATTAGCAACCCAAAATCTCCTTTTGAAATACTATTGGTGCATATATGAAGATAATCCTGCTGTTTTACTAGTTTGTAATTTCAACCATTTTTCTAATTCACACATAAACCCTGGTGATTTCTTATTCCTCAGTTGATATCTAAGATGTAACCTTTGATTGTTTTGCCTTTTAATTCTCTAGTGTAATAACTGTGTTCAGAGAAGAGGGTAAATCTTTACTAATATCTCACTTCAAAAGTTTTCAGAATTACATGGTGCTCAGACATGAATTATGAAAATGGTATTTCACATGGAGGCCACTTTGGGACTTCTAAGCTCCATTGTAATTCTGGGCCACAAAATTCCATAAAAAATCTCAAGTAAAACCCAGTCTCTTCGGATTTGTGTTGAACTTCTGGATTTTCATCAAAGTTGAGTTCATCAGGCTGGTTCATACATGACTAAGCCTCATTTACTGAAGGAAATTTGGCCCTCAGAATGCTGTGGTATGGTATCAGAAGTAGCAGGCTTGGGCATAATTTGGTGGAGCTGCATCAAAGGTATCTGAGTTGAAAGTAGGAACTAATAACTACATCTATTTCAGTAAATTAAATAGTGCCACAATACTTTCCTGGGCCCAAACACTTAATCATTTCTACTGTTAAATTCTTTCACGTTTCCTAGCATGGTTTCATTCTAAGGCAACTCACCCTTTTCCGAAGACTATCTGAGCACAATTCAGGAGTGAGTATGGGTAAAACACTGTTCCCAAAAGTCTTTCTAGAGGTGGCTACTCTCTGTCTGTTATTCAGCCTCCGGGCCAGAGAACAGTCATAAGCACACTGCACTGAGTAGCTTAAATGGAGATGCAGGCTCTCATTCAGAGATAAATAGATGCCTCCCTAAGACAATTCCTCTTTTTCTTAGGTAAATGCGCAGGACTGCTTTATCCAACCTGTTTCAAAAGCCGTCTGTTTTTCCCCATTGACGGTAAGGAAATTATAGGAAGACTAGGTCAGACTTATCTAACTTCTAGGTGACTAAAGCTAGGTGTAAGGAATCTTATCTGATCTCTGATTCTTCAGATTTGTGTGAAATATGCACTTTCACAAATTTGATTTTTAACAGCATCTATAACTGGTTCAGACTCTTTGTTGCCTTTTTTGAACTCTGAGGGAAAAAATAAAATACAGGGTTAACTCCCTATTTTTGTAAATTACCTTTGTAGTTAATGCAAAACATTCTAGCTTTGTAAACCACATCATGAAAAGTTTATTATTTACAATTTTTGGCCTAGTTTTAAAGTTTTTTAATCATCATACTAAAGTGTTGTGTTGCAAAGATTAATAAAATAATACAGAATTTATAATGTGTTAAATAAATGTTAAAGAGGTATAAGGTTTTGAATGTTTTTCAGAACCAAACACCAAATGTGTGAATGTTTCTCTACCACTTTTGTACAGGCAGAACTTGTGGGTTTCTTTATTTGTGTTGATGCATTTCTTCTTCAAAGGTTAGGCTTAAGAGGCAGCTATATACAGAATAAATTCATATGCATTACCAAGTGAAAGCAGTACTTAAAAAAAAACTTAGAAAAAATATAGTTCTTTGTGCCGGCATTGAATAACTCCGGTATGTTTTCTGCTAAATAGCAATGCATCTTATCACAGATCTTACCACGGACTAATAAATAGTATATAGAGAGGCTGTATGATTATCAGTAAATTATTCCAAAATGTCATAGTTATCCTACAGGATGGCAATTGAAAAGGGTTGTTTTTTTGTTGTTTGTTTGTTTTCTGAGTTATTAATTTTGAAATCTATATAAGCTCATATAATAATCTCTAAAAGCTCATATAAAAACTCTTTACACCCTAGGGTCAGGATTTTTTTTATTATTATTTTTAGTCTTATATAGAATAGAAATGCTTGAGAGACTTCATAGAAAAAGATATTCATCTGACTTTTCCAAACTAGTTTTCTAAGAGCAGCACTGAACAGCTCATAGAATAAACAATAAGTTTCCAAAAGAAAAAAGAGTTAATCAGCTATCATAACGGTCAAATGTTGCCTGATCATGAAAAATATTATGAAGAAAAAGTAAAAACCTCAGTAGAAGCAACAAGAAATCATAGGGATTTTTACAATTTATGATATCTTTTTTCCTCAGAAAGGCAAATTTTCAGAGATTCTCCTTTAAGCAAAATCAGAGTCACAAAATGGTTGAATTTGGGAGGACCTCTGAAGATCATCTGGTTCAATCCCCCTGTACAAGCAAGGTTGTTTAGAGAAGGCTTGTCCAAGACTGTGTCCAGACAGCTTTTGAAGATCTCTAAAGACGGACACTCCACCACCTCTCTGGGCAAATCTTGCAAGTGCTCGGTCATCCTCATGTTGGAAGTGTTTCCTCCTGTGTTTCAGTTTGTGCCCGTTGTCTATTTATAAATAGGGAATAAAGCACTATGGACATGATTTGTCTATGTGTCCTCTTCATTTAGAAGGTATTCAGACATGGACGTCACTGGAGAGTGACAGGAGGCATGCTATTAAGAGTGTGATTATGCTGTCTGTCACAGAAACTCGGAAATTAAACTAGATATAATTTGAGCCTTTGGTTGAGAATTTTTTACCAAGTCACTGAATTAGGGCAGGATTTCTGGAAACTGGAAGTAGATCAGAGAGCTGACAGCAAATGGTAGCTGGACCACCAGCTTTCTATTGTTAATTCTACATTTCTTCCAATACCTTAAGAATGGGTGTGGCAGCGAGACTGGGAATCTGATTGATGTTTCTTGTTTAGTGTCTCTGTTGGGTGTTAGATTGCTCATGTGTCTTTTGTCAATTCCAAGTTGCTGCCATGAAAGTTTACGATGAAGTGAAAGGAGCTAACTGATACCAAAACCAGTGAATTAAAAGAAAAAGAAATTATTCCCAATGATGATTTTCCAGTGAGTACCATTTTACTTGTAACACAGATAAGCAAATATTACCCTATTGTTTTAGGATTATATATCTCAGGATCTGAAATACTAGCTAGGCTAGATTTCAGTAGATGAGAAATCTTGATAATCTATTTAGCTATCTGATGCAGAATACACTACACATATAAATTTAAATCCAAATACTTATCTATCTTACCACCACCCTGAATCCCATTAAAAAGTCAGAATCACTTCTCTTTATTATTGTGGGAAATATGTGGTAGTTCTCGTGTCATCTGATCTAGATCTGCCAAGCACAAATAAGAATGTTTTGTTATATAATCTGAGAAATTAGAGAGAATTAATTAAAATTCTGTCATCACCTGCTTTAAGAAACTGTAATCTCCTCTTTAAAAATATTCTTATTATCATAGACTACAGGTAGAGAACACATTTTCCTATCTTAAAAAAATTATTTCTTTATATTATAAAAATAATCATAAGTGTATTTTTAATTCTTTTTTTATAGTGAAAAGGTAATGACAGTGTTACATGTTGTTCAATTAACCACCAAGTGGAGCTCTAACCTAGGAAAAGAATTAATCATTTTATAACCAGTGCAGATGCCAACAGCAGTTTTTCATAAAGCAAGCTAAAGTACAAAAACAACAACAACAACAAAAAAAAGCCAGCTGCACCCTGTGCCAGTTACACCTGCTTTACATCTTCAGAATCCGTTTTGTCTGTAATTCACAGTTACAGTCAAGTGCTGTAAAAATAAAGCTCATTGCAGGCAAAGCAAAGCAGTGATTTAAATTAACATGGAATTATACTGCAATAGACTGAAGATTTTACTTCAAAGCAATTACAGTTAATGAAAATGATGCTGAATCCCTCAAGTGCTCTGTGTTCATGGATTCAAGTTACAGATAAAAGAAACTGACTTATAAATTGTACAATGATTAAAAGAATCTAGTAAATCCTTAATAATACACATTTAATTGCCCTGATTAGATTGAGAGAGACTTCTACTTACATTTGAAAGTTGAATGACCTATTTTAGAGGACTATCTAATGTTAAAATAAACTGGGCCAAATTCTAAAGATTGACATTCATTAAAAAATTTGTTATGGGTTGATTAGTTGGCTGATTGTCTTTATAGTATATTCTTGTGATTATTTAAAATCATATTCATAACTGAATTACTGACTTAATGTATGCAATACACTGCATTGCATTTGAATTGCTGTTGGTTTTTGGTTTTGTTTGTTTGTTTTCTTTTCTTTTTCCAGAAAGGTTCTGCTTATATACCTGATTTCTTTTAGCTTCTTCCATGGGCAAACTATATTCTGTTGCACTTATTTTATACGCATGTCAAGATAGGACTTGAGAGAACTTCCACCTTCCCAGGTCAATTTGTGCACCTCATTCAACTTCTGACGTGTGTACATTCACTCCCATGTCTTCCTCTTTCCTTCTGCTAAGATACTTACTCTCTGAAGGCAATCCTGAGGTCATGCCTCTCAAGAAGCCATGGTGCAATAGGTATCCCAATGTGGTAAGGTGAGAGACTACGACTGAGGACATTGAGCAGAACAAACGTACTCTGCAGGGTGTGTGCAAATTGCACAGGTACACACGCACGTGATTATTAGTGATGATCAACCTGGACTAATCTGCAAACAGGGGAAGCAGTGTGGGAGGCAAGCATCAAAGAGACTGTAAGTCTGTGCCAGATAGCGAGGAGACCGGAGTGTTGGCAAACTGGCTACTGAAGGGACCAGAAGGTCCAAGTCAAGTATCGTGGAGCTTGGAAGTCAACTGAGAGACCCATCTGCATGTGCTCTCTGTGTGTGAGGTGGCTGGAACTGAGCTGCTGGGTAGTGTGTAAGGGCAGTTATTGGAGGGATCCAGAGTGTGTGTGCACATGCACACATGTGCAGGTGTATGTGTTTGTGTGTGTGTTCATATGTGCAAGGGGGTCTGAACACCTGCAGCAGGAGTGGGGCTGTGGTCCTCAAATGCTCATGTCCCAGGTGCCCTCAAATGAGGGAAACCAAACATCTAGGGCCAGTTAGTGGATACAGAAAAGCATACTTATTGTACAATTCTTTTTATATTCTGAACCCATTATGCTTACAATAAATAGGAACAAAGCTGTTCCTAGTTTAACTTCAGTGATTTCAGTACCTTCATACGTTTGATCCATTAATCTTAGCTTATATACATATTTTAACATATTCCTCCCAAGTCAATGCAAGTAATTAATATTCACCATGACAGATCTGTTAAATTCAATAACAACAAACGGTTGCATTAGGAGTCATCTAAGAAGACACATAACTAAGACACTGCCCTCTCTATAGTCTGAATATCAGCCTGAGCAAGGTCTGCATATTTTAATAAAAATTGAACAGAGAAATTATATTTTAGCATTGATTTAAAAAGTAATACTTAGGTGTGATTTTCTTCAAAACTTCTATCTAAACTGAAAATATAGAACTGTCAACTGAATAGCTAAACATTCACTTCCATTCACTCTGAGGTGGAGAAAACCCCTGAACAACCAAATATGACTGCATGCATTACTTCACAGCTTTGAAAACTGACGGTAGATAGCTGGTGTGAGATACAGACACAAGATTAACAGAAGCAGTTTTAATAATGAAAATTTTACCTCAGACTACACATTATTCCAGAAAGAGAATATCTTCTAAAGAATTTTGATGATTATGGTAATAACCTTTACTTAATTGTATATTGTCTTGGATTAGTACTTCATAATAACCTTCCTTGCCCTTATGCTTCCAGACTGACAGTCATGACTCTGTATCAGGTAACCTAAAATCATTGTAAGAACCTGGTTCTTGGGGTCTCACTATGAAGAAATCCCGAGACTCACCAGCTGTGCTGCTTGTAGTTTTCTGTGGTAGGTAGCCCAGGACCTGGCGTTGTTTGCTGCCTTGAATCTGCGTATTGCAGAAGCGTCAGAATGCACAGCAGCACGCTGCAGCCAGTTAGAGATTTTATGAACACAACTTTCCATTTCCTAATGATTTCTGGGAAAATAGTTCAAGCAAAATACTGCAGTCTTAGTGAAGCAATGTTTGTTATTAAAATTCTCTTTCATCATTTTCCCCCAAATAGCTGTAGCTGGCAGGTCCCCACATTCTCTCTGTTCTCCATCAGGGTATTATTTCCAATCACTTTTTGGTGTGTAGACCCTGATCAGATTTTATTTTAAATCTCTTGGTTAGCTTTTTTGGTCGTGGGAGGACTCATAAGCATCACAGCTAAAGGCTGTCTAAATTAATTGATGCCATTACCAACAATTTAAATGGTACCATATCCTAGTGCTTTTCTATTGTCTTTAGTCTGAATGAGGCAATGACTGAGCGTGGTGGTTTTGAAGCTCTGTTACAGGTAGCTGTAAAGGTAGGAGATGACACTTCAAACAGTTTTCAAGAAAAGGAGGGAACATTTGAAGGGCCCTCTGAATCAGCTTATATCTACGAGATGCTGGAAACACCAGATTATACTGTAATACTACAGGCCAGATTGTGCTGTGCATCATCGTATCAATACTCCCTAAAGTCTTTGCCTTTAAATAAATTGTTGTGTAATTATGCATTTTTTTTCAGTGTAAATAAGACTGTCAGCACAAGTTCTAAATGGTTCAGTACAAATACTAAAGTAATTCGATTCTGTGACTGTGTGAAAATGGTGTTGCTGCATATTGCCATCGACATTCATGAAATAGTACTCTGTGGGCGATAAAAGAATAGGCAGAAATTCTGTATGACACAGACTCTCATACACTTGCATCCTTCCAATGATATTGACTTTCAAAGTGATTTTCAAATTTGTATCCTCCAGAGGTGCAGCAGCTTAATGGTTCCATGGCTGTTAGTTCTCCTTCTGCAGAATATCACTCCCATGACCTCCCAAAAGCCCTTTCCAATAGAATTTGTTTGTTGCTGATTTAGAATAAAATGAATACACATTGCAAATTAACCTAGAGAAAAAAAGCCTGATTAAAAAATAAGCAAATTTTTCAAATTAAACATTAAGTCCTATTTAAAACAAACAAACAAACAAACAAACAAACAAACAAAACAAAACAAAACAAAAAACCATAAACCCAGTTACTTTTAAGCAAAGACAATTCTCAAATAATTGATGGTATTGGAACACAGAGAAAATAACCTTGGAGTTAACTTGGTTTCTTTGCACTCTGTGTCCCATTATGAATCCTTTTTCATTACCCAAACTTAAAAACAGTGTTATTTTCTTTATACTTTTTTTCCTAACAAGTTTTTATCTTTGTGTCTTTTAGCTTGTTTCTGTCAATCTGTGATCTAGCACCACTGATTCCCCTACTCATCCTGTTTCCACCTGAAACCACAAGATTTGTTCAAGGCTTTCCTGAATATGTTAAGGGCTGCACCAGCTCTGATGACTACATAAGAGAATAGAAACTGGAAAATATTACTTTAAAGTTTCGCTAATAGTGAAAATTGTATGTTATTCAGATTTCAGAAGTCATGCAACATTCACATCTGGACTTATTGTCTCAGTTCTCAATCAAATCGTCAAGTCTTTCTTTTCTTGGAAAAGTTTCAAGCAGAATTTCAATTTATTTTAGTGTTGTCAAGATGTACTGGGAAGCTATGTAAAAATACTCCCCTATTAAGTACTATAAAATGTGTCATGTTAATCTTTTCATTAGAGACCAGCCTGCATAATTACTTAAACTATACCTTTAGATACCGTAAATTATTCCTAACTATTGTAGTAGATAAGCCCTGAGCAAGGACATGCTTTATAAAGTCACTCAACTGTAGAAATACTGTGAGATGCATTTTATCTGACTTACTGTCTTTGACTGCCCTTGAGAGCAGATTCACTGTTTGTCCAGTCAGCAAGCCTGCAGGTACAGATGAAGGTCATTCCTAAAATATGGGGGATTCTGTATGCCTTAGTGTTTTTACCACATTCACAAACCGTGCCTGCCTTAATATGCTTTCAGGCACGTCCTGGGAGGCTGCCCACAGGCTGCTCACAGGACCATGGGTTATCACGAACACAGTATTGACATAATAATTCTGTCTTCTTCCTGCTCGCACTTTGCAAAGTCATGTGTTAGTGCCAATGCTTTTCTCTGCTGCCTCTACTCTCTTTCTCATCATCATTCTCTGTTACTTTACTTTCTCTGGCAAGGATAGAAGTGCCTGCAGAAGGCATATTCATATAGTCTCTCTATTTCTAGAGACAGAGTTCTTGCAGAGAATAAAGTAACTTGTTATTACATACCCCATATATACCTGAACTTGAGTTAACTTCATAAGGGTGCTTACTGCTTGCCCAAGCTTTCTCAGTGATGATGGATGCTATTTCACTGTTTTTCCATATGCATGAAGAAGTACCTGCAACCAGATCTCTGTGTTTATAATCTATATTGAGGTACAAAACCAATTTATCTTGTGCCTGCTTTTGCAGTATATACTTGTTTTAACATTGAGATGCAATGAAAAAATAGGAATTTGCCATACCTGTTACAAATATAGAGGTAAAGCAAAAAAAAATGCATTATCAAAATGTACTTCGGAATGTAAATATACTGGTTTAAAATCAGTACTTATTAGAAATATAATCAACTTCTTGGTTAGCATAAATTATTTAGGTTCTGAGCGATGGGTTATCGCATATGTACTTCCTACTATGTCTCAAAATAAGGAGTGCCTGGGAAGTACTTATTTGCTCACTTAAAGTTTCATTTAGGTATTTACTAGCTGCAGTTCACCCAGAAAATTAAAAGGAGCTTTTCCATTACATCATAATGCTTTGAAGCAATGCTTTGATTCTCTCATTGTTATGGATAATAGATAATTTAGGCTACAAGATATTATGACTACTAGAATTTTTTTGTATTCAGGAAACAATAAAGTGACTCATATTTTCTTTGGTACTTAAAAATAATAGATAAGAGTTTATAGATTAAAACTATCTTTCATAGTACTAGAAAAGCAGCTGTGAAACTACCTTCAGAAAACCCTTGGGTAGCAGGATTATTCAAAATTATGCATGCTGGAAAAAAGAAAAGGAAATCTTGCCAGATGTTCACAGCTCATTAATCTATCTAGAGTAAGTTAAACAACTTTTCCTTTCCTTTCCTCAAAAAAATTATCTCAGAAGTAGATAAATTTCACCACTATTTATTTTCAAAAAATTCTACTCATTAAAGGTTTTGATGGTTCTAATAATAATATACACCTAAGTTCTCATTTAATGAGGATACAACACTCTGACTACAGTGTAAAAGTTTGAGCAAATGAAAGATCGAGGTGATCAAATGACATATCTCCTAGTTCACCCATTAAAAGGTCATTTAATAGTTATTTCCAAGAAAGAGAAAAAGAGAGAGAGAGAGAGAGAGAGAGAGAGAAAGAAAGAAAGAAAGAAAGAAAGAAAGAAAGAAAGAAAGAAAGAAAGAAAGAAAGAAAAAGATTGATTTAATTTAAAAACTGAAAAGCTAGTGATAATTGGAAGGGAAAAAAGGAAGCAAAAAGAAAAAAAAATCTAACACTCAATGCTGTTTTCCATTTACCTTGTATTTTCCAGTTTTCCTATAGACTTCTTAGATGGGTCACATTTCCACTTTGGATATTTAAACCAGTTTCATGATTTAATTAATCTCCTAGTACAGAGACCATTTTGTTTGAGGTCACAAAGGCGTAGTGATTTCTGCTGACATGTGTTAGTTGATGTGCTTCTCGGTCCTTTGTGGTGTTTCTTTATTTGATCCCCCTGATCAGAGTAGTCTTTGACTAGCTAAGGCACATGTCTGAAGTGCACTGAACAGCACCAAGGTGTTGCCACACCAGCAAAAGGCAGGAATGACACAAAAGAAAACTTACTCTTATGCTTTTGGGCATTCTGTTTTAGAACTACTATTACTTACAGAGTCCAGAGCTGAGTTCTTCTTCTTTGAATCCCTGACATCTAAGTACTGCTAGTCAAATCTGAAAAAGCTAACTGTTTTTACTTCAATATACCATAAAATATAATTGTATTTTAATGAATCAAACTTTTAAATTTTTTAAGGGAAATGACCATTAATTGCATGCATTTTATTATTTTATTTGATCATTGATGGAATTCCCCTTTGCACAATAAGAAAAGCTAGACTAAGCTCAAGCTGAATTTCTGAACCCCACACCTCTCCCGATTAGGCAATATAATCATATTTTCAAGCAACATTTTTCAGTAGACTACTGTCCCTTCTCCCCACTGCTGTTATGCCAATAGCAGAGAGCAAAAATAGTTCCTCACAATGATACCATTTCACAACTGCCTCAATTACCTCTTAAGGGACATGAAACCTGTAAGGTCCTGCCAATTACTAGTTGCTTTTTAGAGTCTACAGTACTAAAATCATCTCCCCAGTAAAGCAGAATAATTAGTTCCCACACTATTCAGGATAGCCTTTTCTAGAGCAAACTGTTCAGACTATGCACCATTTGGTTCTGGACTCCATGTTGTATCTCCATAGACGTCAGAGTTTCCATTGTATTTTTTGGATGTTTAAAATCTAAAGTGTATGAAATAAAATCAGGACTGTTGCAGAGGTGATTTTATAGCATGAAACTGAAAGAACGTGATGGATACCTAGGACTGTGACCTGTGAGTGCAATCAAGCACAAGGATGTCTGAGATAATGTTGAACTGTGTAAGTACTCAGGTTTTGGCTGGGATAGAGTTAATTTTCTTCACAGTAGCTAGTATGGAGCTATGTTTTGGATTTGTGCTGGAAACAGTGTTGATAATATAGAGATGTTTTAGTTACCGCTGAGCAGTGCTTACACAGAGCCAAGGTCTTTTCTGCTTCTCACACCACCCCACCAGCCAGTAGTCTGGGGGTGCACAAGGAGCTGGGAGGGGACACAGCTGGGACAGCCAACCCCAACTGACCAAAGGGATATTCCATACCATATGATGTCATGCTCAGCATATAAGAGACTGGGGAAAGAGGAAGGAAGGGGTAGACGTTTGGAGTGATGGTGTTTGTCTTCCCAAGTCACCATTACACATGATGGATCCCTGCTTTCCTGGAGATGGCTGAACTCCTGCCTGCCGATGGGAAGTGGTGAATGAATTCCTTGCTTTGCTTTGCTTGTGTGCGTGGCTTTTGCTTTACTCGTTTCTCAACTCCAAAATGCAACTTTGTACTGAGCTAGCTTTTATGTACTTCATGTATTGTGAATGTTCAGGGGTGCAGAATCCAGGACTGAATCAGGGAACTGAGCTATTACCAACAAATCATATTAGTATGGAAAGATGTTATAAACTCTGCAGATTATGGGAGATGTACTTTATTTACCAATAGGTATTCTTCTAGCCACTGAATGTCATATTTCTTTGTTTTGTAGTGTGAAGTATCAGATAATGTCAGATCCATAACATGGACTATAATCTCTTCTAAAGCACTCAAAAGTGACAGAAATGGACTTGAAATATACAGAAGTGTTTTAAGGGACATAGCAGTGAGATACAGAAAGAAGGTATTTTTCTTTAAAATAGGTATCACACACATAGATATACACAGAGATTTTGAAACTCGTTATTAAATTGAAGAAAAGTGAAACCTAATAATGAAAGGCATACAATGAGCTACTATTGTTGTTCTGCCAGCTTTCTCTTAAATAATAAAAAAAACATTACAAAATCTGTCTCTCTTTTGTCCTGGGTAATTGGCGACTATTGCTTTCATGTTTATATTAAAACTTAAAGAAATAACAAAAACAAAACAAAACAAAACAAAACCAAACACCAACAACCCCTTAGCAACTAAAAGCTCTGTTTTCATTTTCATCCTTTAAAACAGTAAGGCTAACTACCAAGTCCTGCTTTAAAATATTAAAAGACCTGAGTGATGCAGAGTGAGGTCATGCTTTAATTGGGGCCCAAAAGAAAAAAAAGGGATCTTACAATATTCTTCAGGGCTTTTCACTCCTGATCACCTTTTTTCACATGATTCATATTATCTCCAAATAACATGTACAGTCTTCATGAAAGATGCCAAAATAATGACAATAAGATAGAAATTGATCAAAACCACCCCTGAATTATAGCATTTTTTCTCCTTCCTTGTTTGCTTTTTTTGTGGTTTGCTTGCAAAATATTTTTATGAGAACAGTTACTTATATCATATACAAGTTAGAGCAAAGATAACTAAATATTGTTTTGATTTCTAAACAACCATTTTTTCACATGGCTACTTCCCTTCAGAAGGACAGATAAACTTTCTCTGTGTGCACACAATGACAAGAACTGAGGTATGGTGTTTATTTAGTAGTGAGGTTATCTTAGATGCAAAACAGGAGAGCCAAACTTCTGAAGTTATCCAGAAACATGTGGAACTGCTTCTTAGTGAAGGAATAATATTACATCAAGTATGATGTCTGACTAGGTAGGTTCATAAACACAGCATTTCAAAGGATACTATTCTTAAAATCACCGACTTTTCCAAGAAGTCTCCGGTATCTGCTTTCACTTAATGAAGTGACAATGATGTAAAAAATACAGACTATAAGTTTAAAAGCTACAGCTTCAATAGCCACTACTTGTTCTTGAAGATTGGCACTACAGTGAGATTAGAAGTTTATAAATATGTTAGCAAGCAGAAAGGACGCATATGCTGTGAGTGATCTTCCTCCTTTTTCCAGTATTCCTTTCACCTCAATAAAAAGGGTAGGGGGAGAAATCAAAAGTCTAGTTTCAGTCTGTGGAGTTTAGGATATACCACTGGATTCAGCCCTTCAAACACTACTTTTTTATCAGCAGAGAGCAGTGAACATCTGTTTCATAAACAGATTTTCAAAAGTACTGCAAATTCACTGACCCCTGCCAAACAGGACTTGAACAATCAGTTCCCTCTGAAGGACAGAAATGGGCCATAACAACTGTACAAATGTGCACAATGTCCCACTCAACCAATTTATTTATATTTTACTTTAACTTAATAGTAGATCTCTTGCAAATTATATAACTGAATGTTTTTTATTATTTTTATGAAGTTTATTAAGTCACATTGTTAAGCTAGAAAGATCAAATGTAGGAAATCAAATAGGAGCAATAAATTGTTGTATCCCCTCTCAAAAAAAAAAAAAAATTTATTTTTTTTTCTTTATATAATTGTCAGCATTTCAGTTCATTATGTGGGTAAAAACCAGTCAGATTTAGAATCCTTATTCTTTCTAACATTTCATAGATTAGAAAAATAATTAATAATTAATTGATTTTTGCTTTTTAGTGTAAAAAGGACATTTCTTTAGTATCAAGCATATGTGTCCTGGTTTAGGCAGGGTTAGCTAAATTTCTTACTAGCAGGTGGTATAGTACTGTGTTTTGGATTGAAGTGGAGAATAATGTTGATAACACAATATTTTAGCTGTTGCCAAGCAGTCAAGGGCTTTTCAGCTTTTCATACTGCCCTGCCAATGAGAAGGCAGAGGGTGCACAAAAAGCTGGGAGGGGACACAGCGAGGACAGCTGACCCAAACTGGTGAAAGGGATATTCCATACTATATGACATCATGTTCCATATATAACTGGGGTGTGGGTTGGGAGGCAGATCAGCTTGGGGTCTTGTGGAGCATTAACTTTGGGTGGTGAGAAATTGTGCTGTTCATCATTTGTTTTGTATATTCTGTTGTTGTTGTTGTTATTATCTTCTTCTGTTGTCCTATTAAATTGTCTTTATCTCAAACATGGTTTTTTCCTTTTCCATTTTCAATCCTCTCCCCCTTCCCTCTGAGAGGGGGGAGAGTGAGCGAATGACTGTGTGGTTGTTTTAGCTGCCTGCTGGGTTAAACCATGACAATACAGAAGAAATAGCATGCTCATTTCATGTCATATTTTTCCAAGATGTTTTTTTCTGAAGATGATAGTATTTTGTTGTTTATAATATGCCTTCCAAATACTGTCAAATTATTAGACAAATATCTTACTGTGAGAGTTATCTCTTGGTGAGGATACTCAAAACTCTCTAAGCAATGTCTGCAAAGAATCTATGAATAGCACTGGAAATACAGATTTCAGGCTGAGTATACAGATATGGCAGGAAAAGCTAGCAAATACATAAGCAAATGTCCTGGTAGAATAGTATAGAACATAAAGACCTTTTCTTTTTGTTCTGTTGTTCTTTTTTCTTTGAAACAAAACAACCTGAAATCTTCCTTTTCTGTCCTATTAAACTCTCTTTATCTCAACCTATGAGTTTTACCTTTTTCTTTTTGATTCTCTCCCCCATCCCACTGGGGGCGGGAGAGTGAGCAAACAGCTGCGTGGTTGTTTGAGCTGCCTGCTAGGTTAAACCACAACATTCTCTTAGTAAAAATTACATGGAGTAGGGCCTCCTTGGTCTGGAAGCAACCATCTGATTAGAACAATCCATGCCTTGGTATTCTGCTTTACTCAATGCAGGTCCATTACAAGAAAATTAAGAATTAAACTTAAACCAATTAGCAATTAAAACAAATCAAATAAAAAAAAAATCAACGTAATATCTCAGATAAACAAGAGAGTGCTTTCACTGTTTCAGAATAACTGTTCCAGGAGCACTCTTTTGCAACTTCTTTTATCAGTTCTTTTTCATTTTGCAAAAATAATTATCCTTAATTCAAATGTTTGTTGAATCCTATAGCACAGTGCTCATGAAATTTACTCAGGAAGAAAAGATATATGCTTCAAGTGTCAGTGAAAATGCATGTCTGATATAGCTCTCTGGTAATCCCCAAGTCAAATTAAGGACTGAAAGCTGCTTGTTCCACAACTCAGGTGACTTCATCAACCAGAATGCTTCATGGTCAAAGAAACCCTCCCTAATATCCTGCTAATGGTGTTTTAATTTGTATAAACCATCACATATTCACTAGACCAAAAATAAACTGTCACCCAAAGATTAATATACCTACCTGGAAACTAGGAGATCTCACATTGATTGATGTCCTTACTCTGGACACAGACCAGAAGAACCATGGATAAAAGGGACTGAACAAATATCTTCTCAAAGTGTGTTTTAGGAAATAAAAAGAAAAAAATAAAAGTCTCACTGTAAAAGAGAATTTTTGAGACAGGATTTTCTAGCTAAAAAGAAGCAGTTAGATAAGTGGTGGAAGAGGGAGAAGTAGAGGCATGAGAAAAACAAACTGACAGAATGAGTTAGGAGGAAATTCTAAGCCGTAAAATGGGTTCCTATTTCAGTATACAACACAGTTTCTTTGAGTGATTTTCTAACCCTTGCATCTGAGGTTGAGAACAATGATATTGCAGTAAGTTTTATCCCATCAAGGGTAAGATTTAGAGGCTTTTCCTGAATTATTTTATTCCTTTATAGCTTAGTGAACAGCCCACTGCCCCCCAAATAAAGTCTTTCTCTTCTTTCTGCTCACATTTCTGATCACTGCTTCTCTTGTATTTGGTGTAGCTTTCATGGGACTTTATGACCTAATGGAACTCACTAATTAATAAGAAAATTAGGTCCTTTTTTTTCAGATAAGTTTTATACACAACCATATATTGGCACGTTAATGAGTTGAATCATCTCTGTGAAGAGTCCAGTGAGCATCAGAGTGAGGGCATGGTGGAAGTAAAAAAGAAAGAAGACAGTGTGAAACCACCCTTTTAGCAGTAAACCACTCGATCATATCAAGCTGTAGCAAATAATTTTATCTTCACTCAATTTGTCTTGCATATGGTACAAGTCTGTCTTACAGAAGACAGTGCTTCCCCAAAGTAAAATACTACTACGGTTCTTTATGAAATCAATAGTAATATTATTCAATAGTTCCACAGCAAGTGTGAAAACTCATGCTGCTTATATGATATAAAAGAATGAGTAATATGCTCAAACAAACAAACAAAAAAATCAATGTTCTATCATTAGAAGGCTCTTGGATTCCATATCCCTCAAACAATGCTAGTAAATAATTAAAAGTACATACTGCCTTGCAATATCAAAATAGAAGCTCATCGTGAGCTAATGTACCTATTGCCATTTAGCTTCGAGACTTATGTAGCAATGTGAAAATTAAACTTTAACCTTTTCTTATAACTACCTAGAGTTGTATTTTGCAGCATCAAAGTCTATCAACAAGATAAAATACAGACTTTTTTTTTTTTTAACTGTAACATTCATCATATACTTATTGCTGCTTCAAATCTGGATCTTGCTGTCAAACTCTAATTTCTTGTCTTGTCCATCTTCTGCAGGGAGAAATTTGTAGTGGCCAAACAGTGCATTCTGTTTTTTTCAAAAAAAGCTGCATTCTTTACAGTCAACATAAAAAGCAAACTTACCTGTGGAGTACATGGAAGCACCAATGTAAATACTAAATATATTATTCTTGCTTGGATGAAAACACTCACTCTAAAGGATGCTTTCATTTATTTAATATACAAAGGACTTGAAGAAGACAAGCATGGATGAACTCCAGCATAATCAGTTATATAAGAACAAACGTAGGAACATAAAAGTGTTTGCATTAGGACTGCAAAAAACATCCATCTTACCCTGCGCCCTGTCTCCATCAGGGACCAAAGGCAAATGCCTAAGAACGTATCTAAGAACAAAGCAGTCATGAAATCATGCTCCTCCTGAATATTCTCCCAGCATCCAAAAATTTCATGCCTGGAAAATACCTAAAGAAAAAGTCATAGTTCTATATTTGTTTGCCTTCCATGAATTTTTCTCCTTTTTTTTTTTTTTCTTTCTCCTTATGACTTGAATTTGTCTAAACTTAGTATCTACTACATTCTGAAGTAAAATGGTCTACTGCTTAACGCTTGCTTAAAAGTGCCACCTATTTCAAAACATCAGCTGCTAGTTGCTTTTGAACTCTGTCTTCTATTTGAAGAGAAAGTGAAAATTGTTCACTTTTCATGATCTTTATGCATTTCATGATTTGATATAATTCTATCATATAT
Source organism: Aramus guarauna (assembly GCA_013400195.1). Lineage (NCBI taxonomy): Eukaryota > Metazoa > Chordata > Aves > Gruiformes > Aramidae > Aramus > Aramus guarauna. Next base: position 463 of record VXBL01006575.1, on the reverse strand, counting down.
CTCCTCGATAGCCTGTTCTAATCTATAGAGTCTCCCATTCCGCATGCAGAGGCTGTTCTAAACTTTTGATATCTTTCTTCACCTCTCTGAACTTTCCCTTTCTGGACAGAGTTATTTTTCTTCATAAGCAGCCTGTGTGGTGCTACGTTTTGGATTTGTGACCAAAACTGTTAATAACACACAATGGTTTAGATCTTGAGGAAGAGTGTTTATATAACATCAAGACTTTTTCTGTTTCTCACTCCGTTCTCCCCTCCTCCACAATGACAGCAGGCTGGGGGTGCACAAGAAGCTGGGATGGGACACAGCTGGGACAGCTGACCCCAACTGACCAAATGGATATTGGATAACATATGATGTTATCCTCAGAAATAAAAGCTGTAGGAGAGGTTGCCATGGGTTACCATTGTTCAGGGACTGACTGGGCATCACCACATGTTGGCTGGTGTGGTGGGTTGACCCT
>VXBL01006573.1:0-16242 GCA_013400195.1 Aramus guarauna | reverse complement strand
TTTTTTTTTTTTTTTTGATGGATGAAACTAGAATTTTTCAGAAAAAGACCATCATGAAAAATTGATAAGAATAATTCAGGTAAGTTACCTAAAATTGAATGTCTGTATCACCTCTTTCACCTCCTCTTGGTGATGGTCATTCATTAAACTACAAAAAAGGATGGTTCTGTTATCTAGCAATGTTAAAAAGATAAGATTCAAACTGAATCTTGTTCAAAATGTAATTTACCCAAAAGGGATGATGCTAAGAGCAGATAACAGGAAAAAAACTACCTCACTATAGTCACCTGTCCAGTAATTGGGACATTCACTTGGATTGTGGGATAATTGCTAATCAAAGACATTGATATTTCATATCAGAAGAGAATTCATGCATTTTTTTCTCACTTTTTTTCCTCCATCTTGTTTTGATGAGAAATTTCAGCTTGGATTCAGAGACTCTTTTTAGTAAGTCATTTTTCATAACTAATATATCTTTACAGTGAATTTTAGTCTTGATGAGTTAGCATTTTCTGACTACCACTACTCCCTCTTAAAAAAAAAAAGTTGTTGAACAGTTCTAAGAATGTATAACCAATTTTAGCTATTTAATTAGAGTCAAAGTTTTTTGTTTAGGCTGCAGAAGATACGTAATATTGGTATGTAGGTAATTATTGCCCAAGGGAAGGGAAGAAAGTTGTAAAGTATCTTGATGCTCATCTTTACTGCAGATATTAATAATTTTCGGTACTGATGAACTCAAATAGGAATGAGAGATTCACTCTGAGAAGGTCAACAGGAATACTCATGTTTTGAGTAACCTTGATCTTTGTGTAACAGCTCCATCAAAAATGCTCTTCTTTTTTTTACCATTTCCTATCATATCAGAAAATATTTCTTAAAGAGAATATTGGCTGTTGGGAACCTGGTCTAAAATGCATATTTGAGGTGAACTCACACTTGGGTTAAGTATACTGGTCAAATGTTATTTTTCAAATAAAATGAGCATAGGGAGAACTGGTTCTGAGAGGTTAAAGAGGCTGAGCTAGAGGGAATGTATAAATTGGAGACTGATACAGAGCAAAGTGTGATTTGAATCTTTGCTTTATCCTTTCAGCACTGCAGGGAGAGTCAGATAATTGACAATTTCATGGATGGCTTCTAGTCTTTGTAATTCTAGCAATTTAATGCCATGTTTATTATTTGCTTATTAAATATAAATATTGTGGCTTGTGGCTACAAGCAGTAAAATACATATTTCCTGGCATGCTTGGACACATTCAGAGGTTATTTCAGCATGAGACTCATTATATACATTGCTCACCACCATAGGTCATTTTTTAAGGATAAGGGTCAGAGGTAGTAGCTAATAGGAAAGCATCTGTACGAAAGGAAGGTTATTTCCCTGCAAGTACTATTTTCAGTTTTGTTCTCATCTCTGTATTTCACAGTATTTATTAAATTTCAAGAGATATCTGGCAAATATTTTAAGCCAAGATACCATTCTGTACATAGGCCAGATTCTCAAACCCAGATATTTAAAATTGAGCTTATAAATCTATATTTAAGCATCACTATTGCAATAGTCTCTTTTTCAAAGTTGCTGAAATCAGCCAGAATTTATCTTTCTGTTTTGAAACAGAGCAGCAACTGCTCACCTGGGTAATTCAGAGGAGGTCACTTTATTTTGTTCTTCTGTAAGTGTATGGAGGACATTTGAAAAGTAAAACAATGCTGTTTCGGAGTACTGTATTGCACCAGTGTCTAGATCTAGTATAATTAATTCCAGAGCAGAAGACTATTGAGAGCATCTATGAGTTGGTTTGTTTTTTTTCCTGAAATGCTCAGAAATTGATAAAACTCTTTGCAATTTAAATGTTCACAAAGATCATTCCTTTCTAACTTGACTATTTAGTCAGGGCTGCAATTACTAATGAATTAGAGATATAGCATAAACTTAGTTACAGTTGCCCTTGTTACATATATAGTTGCAGTACATTATATACAAAGAAAAAGGATAATCATGTCACAGTCTGGCCAAATTACACTGTCTAATTCAAAACCAGGCTTTTGTTCTAGCCCCTGAATTTCACATGCTCCAACTGATACAGACGTTATGCTAAATTTTGGGACTTGAAGTCACACACTTTGACATTTATCAGTCATGGAATTCATGCTATCTAATTCTTCATGCTTTTAGTCTGGACATCTAGATCTCAATTAATTATCCTAAAATCTGTTTCTCTAAAGGATTTTACTTTTTTTCACAGTTTTACTTTAAGTTCAGGAAATTCACAATGTAGAAATGACTATTTCTTTCACTGCTATGGAAGATGTCAAATGACTACTTTAAGTGACAATACTTTATCAGAGTGATCATATTTTTCATCTTCTAGATATGTTTCCTTTTCTAGATTTTCCCCAGGATTTCTGGGTATCTGGCTATCATACGACCAGAAATTCCATACTGTGCCTGTACAGCATATTTAGCATGTTTATGTATAGCACAAGTCCAATTGCACTTCTCTCCACTCTCCTAGTATTCCATAAGCCCGAAGACTGCCAGATTGCTTGATGCACAGCAGATATCTCAGGCAGAAACCTGATATAGCTGTTACGACGATCGATTTTTTTCTAAAACTAAAACTACAATGCACTGGACTGGAAGGGACTTTACAGATCATTTAATCTAATCCTTTCTTTGAAAGGCATCTATATAGCAATAACACATAATTCCTGAAAAGATCTGGCAATAAAAACCAAAATGAGACACTGAGACAGATTACAATATTTACAGTTTGACAAACATCATCAATCAGTCAGTAACAGTGGCGTACAATAAGAGAAGGACAGATACCAAATGCAGAATGATAACAGAGAATGTCTGTTTACCTCAGATGAAGCAATATGTGTGTGAGCCATTGCTGTTCAAAAATTTCTGTTCCTGATACCACTGTAAAATGGTCCGTAGTTGCTCTGATATTAGTCAACGAATGCCCATAAAGTATTACTATTAGTCATCTATATTCAAATGTAGAAGGAGAAAGGAAATATTCTAAAACAGGAAAAACATGGAAAATAAAATTTTGCTGTTTATTTACAGTAGGGAAATAATCAGTTGTTTCTTAAAGTATATTATCTTGGCTTTCCAAAATGCTAATGACATAATTGTTTAAAGTCTAGTGTCTTGGGTTTATGTGACAAGGCTTTGGTAGCTGGAGGGGCTGCAAGTGTGACTTCTATGAGAAGATGCCAGGAGCTCCCCTCAGGTCTGACAGAGCCAGTTCCAGCCAGCTCCAAGACGGACCTCCTGCTGGCCAAGTCCAAGCCCATCAGCAACAGTGGTAGTGTCTCTGGGATAACATAGTTAAGAAGGGAAAAGATGCTGCAAAAGAGCAGAGAGAGGAGTAAGAATGTGTGAGAGGAACAACTCTGCAGGCACCAAGGTCAGTGCAGAAGGAGGGGGAGGAGGTGCTCCAGGCGCCGGAGCAGATTCCCCTGCAGCCTGTGGGGAAGACCATGGTGAGGCTCGCTGGCCCCTGCAGCCCATGGAGGACCACAATGGAGCTGATATCCACCCTGCAGCCTGTGGACGACTCCATGCTGGAGCAGGTGGATGTGCCCTGAAGGAAGCTGTGACTCAATGGAGAGTCCACACTGGATCAGGCTCCTGGTGGGACCTGTGGCCCTATAGAGAGAGGAGCCCACACAGGAGCAGATTTGCTGGGAGGACTTGTGATCCGGGGTCCGGGGTGGCAGGAGGGGCATGCTGGAGCAGGCTGTTCCTGAAGGACCGCACCCTGTGGAAAGGACTCATGCTGGAGCAGTTTGTGAAGAACTGCAGCATGTGGGAGGGACCCACATCGGTGAACTTCATGAAGGACTGTCTGCTGTGGGTGGGACCCCATGCTGGAGCAAGGGAAGAATGTGAGGAAGAAGGAGCAGCAGAGACAAAGTGTTACAAACTGATCACAAGCCCCATTCCCCATCCCTCTCTGGGAGGAGATAGAGAAGTCGGGAGTGAAGTTGAACTTGTGAAGAAAGGAGGGGTGAGTGGAAAGGGGTTTTTAGATTCGTTCTTATTTCTCATTATCCTGCTCTGTTTAACTGGCAATATATTAAATTAATGTCCCCAAGTCGAGTCTGTTATTTTTAAAGAGGAGATCCATAAGCATTCTTGAATGTTCAAGTCACAAATAAGGTTTGGTGGGTTTTTTTTTTGTGTGTGGGTTTTTTTGATTTGTTTTGTTTTGTTTTTAGTAATCTTTGGAAATACAAAGGCCTATCATATATCTATTATCATCAAAATGGCTTTAGATCAGGGCAAAGGTGTAGGAAGTATACAATGAATAATATTTATTTTTTTTCTCCAGGTGAAGATATGTATTGTTGTTACTGTGAATGTGTACCACTAAAGAAATTCAAAGAACAGTCTTTTTGAAGTTGACTGAAATATGTTCCACTTGTCTATGTCTTTTTATACTATGAACTGTATCCATTAGGGTAGCACTAGAAGCTTTAATCAAGAACAGTGCCCTCTGACGTGTGTAGTGAGAAACCGTTCTTATGCTGACAAACTAACAATCTGAACAAACAAATGGAATAGGAAATATAGTGTTATTACCCTCACCATATTCATAGAAAACCAGAACAGAAGCATAAAGGGTGATATTCTAGGCTCCTTGATGTTAGTAGCAAATTCCCTTTGATTTCACTGAGACAAAATTTTAGTTGGTCTGTTTGCTCTGAAGTCACTAAGAACAGCTGTGGCAGAGCCAGAAATTTTTCAATTCCCATACACTTTTTTTTTTTTTTTTTAGCAGAAAGATCAGTCAATCTCAGAACTTGGCTTTTCACAGAGCATTTTTATAAGCATTCTAGATTTCCTTGTCAAGTCACAGTGCATTATTCACTTTCTAGTTGTTGAAACTCCTCACAGACTCACAATAGTATTGCCAAATAGCCTCTAAAATCTTTTAAGAAGAAGGAATAAAGGAGATGGGTTTTCACACACCTATATGAATGATTGGTCGCAGGCACAACAAAGTGAATGTTATGTAGAGAAAATAAAAGCAAGCAGCTAAATGGCCATCTGTCACAGAATGATAATAGAAAAATATTATTATAATTTACTAAAAATGCTGCCAGCATATATAATTAATATACATCTTTAAACAATCTAAACTAGCACGGTGACTTTTCATGTAATTGCAGACTACTCATTTTAAATGCTTTTAATGTTAGTCAGCCTGTCTTCAGAATGGTTGTTGGAATACAATTGCCAAGGACATTTGCTAAGACTTTCACATCCAGGTAGGAGCTACAGTGTTATGATTTCTCTGTGCTGTTCTTTCAAAGGGTACAGCTGAAACAGGCACGTTTATATTTTAAGAGACCAATGTATCTGGTGAAGAGCACGAGCGTCAAGATAACAGCACTCTTTGTGTGAAATGTAACCATTAATCCTGGGCATTCAAATTTCTAGTTGTTGGGCTATTTGGAGCAGTGCACATTTTGATTTTCATTGGCATAGTCTAAGTAAATACTGAAAAAATTGCACTTCTTTCCCGTACCATTTCTAGGTATTGATTGTTTCCAAAGTACTGACATACCTAAGTGCTGCAATATTGCTGCAGATAGATCAAGTAATGTACTTTGGAGTGTAAATGCATCTTCTTAGGAAAAAAATTTCCATCTTCTAGTAACATTATAGCGCACACAGTGTAGGTTTATACACTTTAGATTGATTAGACTAGCTGGAGAAAGAATAAGGTGGCTGTCCATTTTATCTGATGAATAATAGGTGATAAATATTCTTTAGGCCTTAACTTTTGCCTGTGGAAAAAAATATCAATTTTGCTACTACCCTTAATGAAGATAGACTAGGTCTGTAGCTCTCACATACATGATTCATGGGAATCCAGAAATTAGTAGAAACTGGTTTTGCACAGACTGTGTTCTCGAATTGGTTTTTTTTGTCTGGTTTTTTGTTTGTTTTTGTCGTTTTTGTTTGTTTTTCTTCTATTACGTCTGTATACAAATTGGTAAGAATGTATAACTTTTAATACTGAATTAATTATTTTTATGATGTAAAGACAAGACAGATTTACCTGAAGTAGACTGCTGTTAGAACGATGTTAGGAGAATAGTGTTAGTTGAATAATTTAAGCAATATAGGAGAGGAAAACTATTTCTTAAGGGTAACAAGAGAAGTTCTACAAGAATCAAATTTTATAACAGAGGCGAATGCATACAGTGTTTGACAATTTAACAATAAAAACATCCTATTTACAATGTGAAAGATCAATGACAGCCGTAAAACTTTTTTTTTTTTCCTGCATAAGAGATTAAACCAGGTTTAACGTAGCCTAAAATAGCTGCAGATCATTATGTGATCTCTTTTAGTAGTTTTATTTTTATTATGTTGGATTTTGTAACTTTGGATACTTTCAAGTGATTTTAGAACAGAATTGAACTGTTCAAGCTCCTTTCCTCTACTCAATACGCTTCTGTGATGTGTCAACAATTGAACCGCTAAAGCATGGGCTGGCAAGTTTTGGAACCAAGGCAGTAATTCCAGGCATTTTCTCACACAGGTACCTACTGCAATGATATAATTAATTGCTGAATCAAGATGATCAGGCCAATGGGTTTTATCTGCAAGTTTTCCGCAATAATACACTAAAGAAAAACATATTAATTAACAATGAAAGTCAAATTCATTTACAAAGGATTCAGTTTTGTCCTCAGAACATAATTTCTGTTATACCTTCAATCAAATACTTGACATGAGATATATCCTACATAGTGATCAGAGTCAGAAGACATCAATGAACAGACCATACCCAAAACACAAGCTTCTTAATTTACCTTTATTGCTCACTATTTGGCTTGAGTTTGGTATCTGGGTATTACTAATGGGTGCTGGGGTCTGGGGAGGGTTAACATATTTGCAGTCTTTAGTTATAATAAAGTTATGATAAGTTGAGTAGGATCTTAGCATTTGTATCTCTCCTCTGATTCGGGTATCAAATTCTGCAGCCATTTTGTCCAGAAGATGAGTGTTTTGATTGTGCAATGTGAGGAATACCTGTCACAGTCACTTTAATTTTGACAGCTTCACGATCGTTAGCGGTCTGACTCCTGAAGCAATTTGTTCAGTGGAAATGCAGAGGTAACTAATACATACCACTACCAGTGAATTTCTTCAAATAGTGTTTTATTGGAAATAAGGGCTACTTGGTCCTGAGAGAGAACTTGTGGAAAGGGGAATAGAATAACGTGTTCTCCACATCCAGGGATGGCTGATTAACTTTCAGTACTTGTAAAGTTAGAACTAGATGTGCTCTGTGCCAGCTTTCCATTTGCTGTATTTTCATTATATATGACATTTAGATTTGTTACAGTCTATTAGCTGTAAGCTGTGGGTTGATAAGAAAGAATTTCATCAAAATATAAACCTCAAAAATGAAAATCTGAAAATCTGAAATGACAAGATTGTCGCAGTAACTTTACCTTAATTACAGCTCGAAGCGCAGTGGTGCTGGCGACTCATTGCAAAGCGCTGAAATGAAATCAATGGTGAGTGCCCAGTGGTAGTGCTCGACATTATAGAAATTACAAAAATGATCTTCCTTTCTCATTATAATTTTCAAAGCCCTGCTGCTTTTCTTAAATTGCTGTCAAGTATGTTCTAAATGAGGTAAGAATGAAAATTTGTTTCTTGGTGTACACTGCAGTCCTGACTGTCTGCAGCAGAACATGACCAAAACTGCTCAGACATAATGCTCTGAACAAAAAATGGAAATGGATTAGAACTACATTAATTTATTGAGTTCATTTCACCTTTGATAGTTTAATTCAAAATAGAAGCTTGCTATATTTATCAGTGATTGCCTACGAATATTACTGAACACATGGTTTTAAGAAGCTAGGATTTTTATTTATGAAATCTATTTACACGTATGTATCAAATTAGTAACAAACAAACAAACAAACAAACAAATAAACCTAATTGTTAGCTGTTTTCATCCATTACTTCATTTTTCAAGAGGCTGTCATAATCTTTCTACTGATTCCAGGCAGCGAAAGCTCAGCTAACACTAGTTAGTTGTGTTCCTGTAGTGTCTTATTACTGAAGATACTACAGCTGAAGCAATGCTTCAGTAACAGGCACAGAGTTATATTCAAAATGGAACCAGCTAATTATTGAGAGCACTACATTTAAAATTTATGGACAAATTAGTGAAGTGCTGAGAAAACACAGGTTGCACATGAGAGTAATTAAAATATAGATGCTGTCCTTGAGTAGGGCAGATTTGCAAGACTGAGGGCTGTGGAGTTTTGTGACACAACCTTTGAGAAACATTCTCAAATTCAAGGGGACAAGAACATTTTTCTGATAGTGTTATATGTTATCAATAAATCACGTTGTGAGGACTCTGACTCTTCCTTTTCAAAGATAATTTTTCTGTTACTTAAATCTTTGGATTTGTTTCCTAATCTTGCTACAGTATCTCATAGGTAGCTATACATCATTAACACTGGTGCCATTTTCATCACAAATTGAAACAGAGATAAGAGGATTTCTACTTGTCAACATATTTTGAAATTATTTCCTTTTTATTTCCCTCATATATCTGTTTTCTTTCTTTCAGCTGGCAAAAAGAATTGTACAAGAAAATTGATTGAAAAGTTTTTGGATGAAAATCCTTGGAAGCAAATTTTGGAATCTGATGCTTTCTCCCTGGCAATACTCTATGGATAGTTCTTTTTTTTCCAATCAAAATGGAATCTGAATGCCAGGCCAAGAACACTGCTGATGATAACTATCTTTGCCTTGTATGAGGTAAATAGGAGTATCTCAGATGCTAAGGTCCCAGCCATTTGACACCCAATGGATCAGAGAAAAAGTTTACATTCATACAGCTCATTGTAGATCCCAGAGCAGCAATAATTGCTTTGACATTGAAAGGGTTCAGAATGAACACATTCTGAATGTGTTCAGTTTTCCAAACTGAGTAAAATTATAGCCTTGCAGATAACCTTGCAGTAATCTATTCTGAAGCTACTGATGTATGGACCATGGTAGGGGTTAAAACTGAAAAAAATATTTTCAGCCATATACGTGTGTGTTTTGGTAAATTGCACACAATTACATCCACCTTTTGATGTACTACCAAACCATTAAAAATGGAGAATGCTTGCCATGCTTGAAGGCATAAGGTGGAGTTTCATTAAGACAGTAGAAAGCTTACAGCAGACAATCAGGCTTAGTAGACTGTATTGATAAACTCTATTCCTGACTGTAAAGAATTCTGCATGGATTTAGAAGTAATTTTGGAAAGATCGCTGATCTGAATGCCAGCAGATATGGGTATATGGCTAATATTGTACATTTCTTTGGTTTTAGGATGAAAGTTTGTACTTTGACGGTATAGAGGAAAAAAAAAGAAGAAAAAAAAAAGAGAGGGAAATTATTTTTTCCTATTGTCTGCTGTGTATAGGGACTACATCAAGAGACAGTGTTACCAAATAAAATTTGGGATAGATCCATACCCAGAAAACTGTTTCAGTTTCTATGAAAACAAATATTCTCAAGAAAACTTCAGCTAATTTACCAACAATGCAGAGTCATCTGATGATCTTCCCCAAAAATGCACATATTTTGACTCGAGACTTGATGATTATTTACTGCCTGTCAAGTCATTTGTGCCTAAATGTTTTACTCTACCAAAAGCATTGGTATCTTCTGTGTCCTAGCACAAAGAATATCCTTATTACATACCACAGCATCCATTGTCAGCCTTTTTTTTTGGCAATAGTGAAGTCACTGGGAAGGCAAGTCATTTGAAAATTCTTTTTTAGCAGCATCTGAGTGTAATATATAGTAAGACCTAATGGAAAATATCAGCAGCTTGGAAATATTGAAGCCTTCAAATAGCACAATTCCAAGAACTCTCTTGGATTTCTTCTTCTGAGTATGCACCACCCCATGGGATGACACTTCTAGAAAATGGCTTGTTGTTGAAGTTGATGTGAATTCTGTTATTGACTTCTCAAAGATTTAATGATTTACAAATAAATACAATTATGATTTTAAATTAGCACATTTCAGAACAACTCAGGGATAAAACCTTTGTATTCTTGATAAAGAGAGGGACAGGAAGGACAAAAGTGGTTTGAATAATAAATGAACATACTGATTTATTTAAATAGGTGGTGTACAGACACTTAGATTTGTGCTCTGAGCCATTACATTGACGCTCTGGCATTGTGACTTTTTACCCTGCTGGTGCTTTCTATTTCTATTGGCTATTGCATTGTCATATGATAACTGTGATACTTGATTATTTTGACTTTTTACATATCTTTTATGTATCTATCTCCAGCCTTATGCATCTCTGTTACTTGTTCTTCAGAGCAAAGACTCTGAAGAATTCTGACTGAATGCTGAACCTGATTATTTATAACTATTCAGAAATGTTCACTATTATCTCTGACAATGCAGGGTAAAAAACGCCCAAACCCTGACCCTTTCTTTGAAACTGTAAGTAGACTACCAGAGTATCTTGATTCAAGTTATCCAAAAAGTGAACTGTAAAATGCATGCAATTCTGAAAGTACTCTTGGTATACAGATTCAATATAGTCTTTTAATTCCTACTTACCACTGTTTGCTATCCTGGTACAGAAATTAGAGTGGGTAAATTGGGCTGAAATAAATTCTTTAGCTATCATATGTTCTTGATGCAGTGTTGATGAAAGCTGGTGTCATAAATTTTTTGTGAAGAGAAAATATTCTCTGATATGCCTAATTTTGATGCTTGTAATTTAAATAGTTCTAGATTAAAAAAAATAAAAAATCATTCAGTCCATGGAATATAGAACGTGAAATGTGTTCAGATATTGATGATGGGTTAAACAAAAAATATTTTAAAAGGACTTGCAACCAGGGTTTTAAAGCAAGAATACTCTGGAAGTATCAGGTACCATGACTCACTAAACATGGCAGTAAATGCTTATATGTCTTCAAGTACTGAAAGTATCACAAGTATGATGACCTTTTCTGCCATAGTGTTGTGATATTATTTTTAATATCCTGTCATGGTTTTAGATAGGTGGGAAGAATAAAGGCAATTCAGGTTGTAGGTGGTGCTTCAGCCTTAAATAGAGCCTTTGAAAGATAGTTAACTGCTGATTGTGTAGGACATACCATAGTTTATTGGACAAAACCCATATATTTTTAAAGTTGTGTCATTTTACATCTCCTTCTTTAAAATGAGACGGTAGCTGTTCAGGTCAACTTTCTAGAAAACTTGCCAGCTCCATAGGGCACATTGACATTCAGAAACCATTTACAACATGAAAGGAGGGAGCCTGGGTGTTTTGGTTTTTTTGAGATTTGTGTTATTATTTTTGTTATTGAGCTTTTATTTCTAGTGATAGTGATGGGTTTTGTTTGGTTTCATGTTAAGCTAAGGTTAAGTTAGGGTTAAGGAACTGTTCTGTGTTTCTGATGTTAAAGAGTCAGAGTTTCAAGCTGTTCTGTATAAGGTGATTTTAAGATGGAGTGGTGAAGAGAAGAAAAAAATTGCCAAACTTCTGATAACATTATGGGAGTCCTAGTGCTATGTAATGTGCCTCTGTTATTTTATATATTGCCTCTCTTTCAACCTGAATAAGACTATTTTGATGAGAGCAAATAGTGAAAAGTACTTAAAATTCAGTACATGTTCTTGAACAAAATTGTAAAGTTTTTTTTTTACACGGATTTAATACTAAAATAATGAGCCTTATTCTTCTGTTCAGTGGTATTTCTTTCCTGATATTCTCTTTGGCAAGGCACGTAGGGACATCAATCTTGCGTTTAGCGGTGTGTCACAGCCTTCTTTATGCAGCACAGTTCAGTACGAATGTTATCTCCCTCATACCAGATACCAAGACCCAAGTGACTGCACCTCTGCAACCACATATTTACACGTGGAGAAAGAGCAAAGTAACTAACTATTCAGAAAATATATTTTTATCATCATCTATCCTAATAGCTTCTAATTCTGTTGACTGATTATGAAAATTATCATCCATATCTTGTAAACTATGGAGTACATCTTCTAAATTCAGCTCCTGGTGATGCTAAAGGAGACAATGACATTTTTATTGGTTTTATTATGATAGACATAGATGAGGATAAAAAGCCTTGGCCTTTTTTCAGTATGCATATGGAGGCCAAGATGCTTAATACTGGAGGAAAGGAAAAAAGACAGAGTCACAGTATACTAAACAGTATACAAAATGTAATGAAGCAGAGGCACCTAAATCTCCATTTGTTTGTGTATTTTTTCCCCCCTTTGCAAGGGTAAAATTGCCTAAATTAAAAAAGACAATGGAAACTAATTTCCACTCATATTTTGAAAATATATAATTTGTAGACTTCATTCCTGCCCTTTGCTCTTGGCTCAATTTCAGCTGTAGTGAGTAAACAGCCTTTAAGTTTCCCCAAAGTAGTGTAACATCAGGGACAATCCTGTGATTTATTGGGATAGGGCTTCACTGAAAAATTAGTGGTGTAATAGACAATGATTAACTGGCTATTGCTTATAAACCTGACTCTTTGTGATGAACTGACTACTAATATCAATATTAATAATTCTAGCTAGTGCAAAGAGAAAACTGTTACTGAAGGAAACATTTATTATGAGTGTATGTATGAAATATGAACATTGCATGCTGTTATCTACTAACTGATCTTGAATAATATGTGAAATACATTAATGTGGTTTACAGTACTTTCCAATAGCTTGTTACTTTTCTTGATGGAGAGCAGTTTTTTAAGGAGAGAGATTTAGAATGTAAGAATTGTTGTGTTGTTTTTTTTCTTAGAAGACTATTTTGAAATATGCAGTATATAAGAGAGATTTGGAAACACATCAGAATGCCAAGGATTGATTTTACGTAAATGAAAGCTACAGAAGTTTTCTGCTTTTCTGGTTTATGACTGTGTAAGTAGCAATAGTTTCTTTGCTACAAGCAAAATTGCATAGTCATCTTCAGCAAAAATACTGTTATGGTGAAAATATTCTTGGAAATTTTGGAGATATTGGAAAGTTTTGTGCATGTAGATAGCACAGTTGCGTCTGCATTTATGTGGCAAGTATGTCTGTTGCCTTAAACATTGTTAAGAACCAGCAGAATCAGTTGATTTATGAGCTAGATAAAGCAGCCATTAGTGATATGAAACTGGACACCGTTATGTTCTCGGACCTTGAAACAATGTTTAACTGAATTGCCTTGATGAATTGCTGCAATTTGTTGGCAAATCTGATTCCACAAGATGTGGCGAACTTTGATGTGATTATCAATGAGAACATCATTAAAGGTCACATCTAAGAAAACATTTACAAACTTGAAAATTCCATATCAAAATTCTTAAATGACTGAAAACATACTACTGTACTTATAAGACTTATTGCTAGCGATGCATCTCCAAGCTGTCTGTGAGAAAATATGCATCCATGCATACCTATGCCTAAACCCAACTGGATATGCCTAAAGTCAAGCAAGAAAAAGTACTTCAGACATATATCTTATTTTATTAGTTCTTATTGCTGGCTTAGTTGGGTATCTCAGTGCTCAGACAGCTAAGTTTTGTGACCCTTGAATAGAGTGTGTAACTTTTTGTATTCAGTGGCACAATATTGATACCGTGAATTCCTTTCTTGGAGCTGAAGGCTTACTTTTATCTGTTTCAGTTCTATACTTCCCAGTGTCATTCTGGTCACTTGTATAAAAAAGGTTTAGACAGGGAAGGTTTGATCTAACCTAGAGTAGACTTTCTTATGTTCTTTAGCCTTTTATGTGTTTGTCTCTTTAAAAATATGTTTCCAAGACCCTGGAAATAAGTATCAAGTAGTTTTCATTTTCAAATGATAATTAATTCAGTTTAAATGAATCTAAGGGGAGTATTGACCAGGAAAGAAAATATTCACCAGCCACTATCAAGGGTTTCCAAGGTTGCACCACAAACAGCATAGCAAGATCTGCGAAATTCATTGATGTTCACCTAGTAAATGCCATGACAAAATTTCTTGCTTTTCAAAGGACTATTAAAATGTTCTAAACGCTATAGAACTGTAAAGTGTGACTGTTAAAGAAGGTTTATGAGCAACAGATGTGTTTCATTTGCTGGCTTCACCACAATGACCAGCAAGACAAAATCAGCAACGAGACTGTTAGTAACAGAATAACCTAATTCACTACCATTATATCTGTTCCATCAATTATTTTGATGTTTTCATGTTAGAATAGTAGATCAGAATACTATGAAGCATATCTGTCTACGAAGGAATTCAACATCAGGTTAGCGAACCTGTGATGTCGTGATGTTTGAGTGCTACCATGAAGGTAACAGTGAATAGCATAAACTGCAAATCTGTTAGATGATCTTCAGGATGAGGGACAAGTGTAGGTAGCATTCAGTCTTCGAGATCTAGGCAGTTTCTTTGAAAATAACAATAGTGACAGATAATTACATTACCATGTTTTCTCTTGGTTGTCACTATGATATTTATGCATTTCTTTAAAGGAAAGCCAAATTTCCCCTAATATTTCACATATTCTTTTTCATAATGGGTCTTGCTCCTATAAAACATACTTTTCAATTTTATGGGAGTATGTTTATTTTCTTATTAATTTCTATTAAAATTTAAGAAAAAAAATACTTCGCTATTTTGGAATTATGTCAGAAATGTAAAAAACATGAAATGAAAAAAGGAAACACCTCTTTTCTCTCCCTTTTTTACTTTTTTATTATTGCTGTCGAGTAATTACATCTTTCGAATTTTGTTGCCTGAACTTTGCTCTTAAATCTTTTAACAATTCAGTGTTTTTGAGTGAAATAACTAGGATCTGGCTTTTTATCTAATATGTTTAATGTTTGTAAAGTATAATGTATGCCTTGTATTTCAAATGCGAAACTATGTGTTTTCTTCCAAACAGAAACCACCCAGTTTACTCTGTTTATTGTTAAGTTAACATAATGCATATATATAGTACTTTCACATTTAAAGTCTAGTGTTGTCACTACTGACCAATATTAGACATTTATTATGGACAAAACTGGTATTGTTTATCATTTTTTGATTGCTTTAAGGACACTGGTAGAGCTATAGATCTGTGCAGATTTTTTGCCAGGATTTGTGCTGTGTGGTAATGTACTTAGGTGAGCAGAATGCTCTATTGTCAGTTATTTTCTCTGAAACATTACTTTAGACATGTACCAAATTAAAAAAAAAACCACCACCAAACAACAAAACAAAACCAAAACCAAACAAAAAACCACAACCCAAAAAAACCCCAAAACTTAAGGGAAAGGAAGGCTATAGAAAAGGTCTATGCTATAGGCAATCAAGTGTTAAAAATAGATAATTTTTTGGTTTATGTAATGTACCCTGCTGTAAATTTTTTTAGTATATCCTTTCATACCATAATTTTGAGAACATAACACTATCAAGCATGTTTTAATGAAATGCTAGTTAAACCACATGCAGTTTTACATGTGTGGTAAAGAGCTTACATCTAGTTTTGTCAGAAGAGAAATCAGAACTTGAACTTTCTTGGAAAAAAATGTTCTTTGTACTGTGAAAGATAACATATGGCAGCAACCAAAGGAATATAGCTGAACTTGTTAAGAATTCATGCTGAAATCACATTAATATTACCCCACAAGAGACAAAATGACAAAGATTTTTAATATGAATTGAACAAAATAATTTTGAAATATTGCTGCTTGATCAGATGGTTTCACATAACCTTCAATTAGATTTAACTCAGTATAAATGTACAGAAGAAAAATAATTCTATGTTTTCATTGTCCTTTAACAAAAAATACATAGAAAATTATGTAGAATTAAAATTTCTGGATTTGTTCCTGTCTAGTTCAAAAGCCAGATAATGCTATGGAGTCTATAAGAATGTAAATTTAATTTTTTGTGATTTTTTTAAAAAATTATTATAATGTCAGAATTTGGATAACTTAATCATGTTTATTAACAGGAGAATCTTTTGACAAAATATTATAATGGGAATCTCATTACAGAATATGGAAAAGATCTGAAAGATATTGGAATATTTGAATTTTTTAGAGACTCTATCAAGCTAAATATACTTCACCTTATCATCCTTTTTGCTTTTCATACACTTTACTATAATATTACTGAGCAGCTTCATATTACGTGGTTCTACCACAGCTATTTAACCAAATATA
>VXBL01006572.1:25557-52818 GCA_013400195.1 Aramus guarauna | reverse complement strand
TCCTCTACCACTTGGAGGAGATAGTTGTCATCAAAGTATCATGCCATCCCTTGCTGTGCCAAGAGCAGGCAGGAGCAAGGGCTTTGACTTTGACATTTTCTTTAAAAACAAAGAGGTGGCAAGCATTTTACTTTACTGAATGACCTCCATACTGTGGCCAGCATCTTAGCTGGATTCTAGGAGCCCCTCCCCAAACATACATGTGCAACTGAGGGCCTAATAGTCCTCTGTGCATATATACACATCAACAGACATACATGTATTTGCACACGTGTGAATGGCCTGCTAAGTCTGTACAACAGGTACCTGGGAACCAAACTGTTTATACCAGAAGTGTTTTCACTGAACATGACTTCAGCTTCTCTGCAGTGTGGACAACATGACCTTCCAGACCAGGACCTCTCTGGGGCACTACACCTTTACTTTAGCATCCTAAATAGGTAGAGGTTTGCAATGTTTCATAACGTAAGCACAAGAAGCAGCATGTTCTTTCAAGATCACACTTAGTCTGCTATCATATTTTGCATGAACAATTGGAAAAATTTGGAAGAAAGGCTGTTTCAGAGTGATTTGTCAACCACCCAAAGTTCAAAGCTCTAGTTATCTCCTGTATTAAAATGCTCTGTTGTTCCCTAAGGAAGAATTTTTCATTTCTGATAGGGCTCTTGTCGAATAAAAATTGCCAGTGAGGGTAAGCCTTTGAAAAATTATGTTTTATTCATTAATTATTTTCTCTCATAACCTCTCTAAAGAGAATCAAAGGGTGAAAATCTATGTTATGAAACTGCAACTTTGCTCTCTCTACTAGAAGTAAAAATGTTGTTATACAGCAAATTTTCCTTACTACACTAAACCAGTCTTTATCTTGGAGGAAACTAACTCACTCATGAAAGATACTGTGTCTCAAAACTATATTTTTCCAAAAGTATTTTCCTTATTTATCTGATTAAAGGATCATGTGTACGGTAATGCTTACCCCACGATTCACATTAAGTTAGTTTTAAAATAATTTGCCATTTACATATGTTTTCACTAGATTGAAAATTAAAAACCCACATTTTATGTAATTCCAGAAATAAACAATAGAAAGAGTCACATATATCTCCCGGGTTTAGTTCAGCAGGCCTGCCCTAGATCCTTGTGCCTCGGAAAGTGATATGTTTTCAATGGTGAAGGGTTAAAAGAGGATACCAAACTATCTTCTGGAAATCATTAACTTACAAAGCCCCAAGAAGATAAAAGTTTCCATTTTCTAAAATGTAAATCTAAAACATATTCATTAGTATTGCAAAACAAACATGCAAATCTTCACCACTTGAAAAGCTCAGCTAAATATGTACAAGGGCAATACCCAAAAATACATCTGGTCCTCGGTTAGAAAACTTGCCTTTTTGGTTTTATCTAAAGAGCTTGTCTGTCTTCCATGGTTGGCTTCTTGGATTATTGCAATTCATAATAAGCCTTTTAGCTAAGGATGAAATAAACAAAGATAAAGTCTACGTCCTAGTTTTAAATGGTCCAGATGGGATGATTTTTCCATATGTTTAGCACACCAAATGTTTATTAATCATTACTAGCAGAACTCAGAAAATTGCGACAGCTTATTAAAGAGGGCAGGGGATAAAATTTACAGTGTGTGTAATTTCTGCCCACCTTCTTAATCCTCCACTAATGTGGGTGTCATTTTGTACTAACTCAGGTTCTCTGTGTGTGTGTGTATGTGTGTGTGTGAGCGAGCATGTGCATGTGTGTGTGCAGTTGTTGTTACAAGGCAGGGAATTTTGGTTAACTGATCAAGAGAAGGTTTTGTGCCCTAATTTGGATACAGTATCAGTCATGAGGAATGTGTTACATCATAACAATGACAGTGTGGGTAAAACTGGCAGTACTTGACTCGTTCCTCATCAGAGTGATTTACTTAGTGTCTGGCAATCTGTTTTTCACATGATGTTTGTTTCCCATAAACAGTTTCAACATGGGAGAGTATGGTGTCAAGATAACAGTCATATCATCAGTCATTGCAGAACATCTACGTGGGCTGCCAAGAAAATGAGACTCTTTTATCTCTGGCTCCTCTAAGTGCTTGTGTTTTAGTGATTGTTTCTCAAACGTGCTTGATTGTTTTCTGAAACCTGACCATCAGCAGCTCCATTATGTTGTCACCTCAACCCAAGTGAGTTGAAGGCTGTCAAGGAAGCAGGGCTGCCGGGAGGAACAGGGGTAAGGCGAGGGAGTGTCTTCCAGAGGCTCTGGGGAAATGGTGCTTAGAAAGTAGCACCATAGCGAGGCTGGAAGTTAAACCACAGGCAAACATTGAAGAACCTATGAGAGGTGCATTGCACCACACTGTTTTTCTGTGACCTTTTAAATCAAAAGGGTTTTGGTATTAGTCAGATAGGATGTGAAATTTTCCATGCATTATGTATTCCTTGCACTTAAAAACATTCTACATTTGTAAGAAGCAGGATGAATATAACCTCAAATAGCAAGTAGGCAGCTAACGACTGAATCTCAAGCATCTTTTGATGGAACATAGCCATGACTTGAACTATAAACAACAGAAAATAAGAACACAATCTTATTATTTTAATGACATAACTCACCATGTTATTGAAGATAATTTACAGGAGCTTTTGAGGTAGATTTATCTCATCCAAACAGACTGACTTATAGCTAAATATAGAGGATTCAATCTGCATTTCTGATTTTAAAGAAAGGTATTTTGAGTCCTGCACGTGGCTGCAAAAAAAATTGCCCCAAAAACCAGAGCGACGTCAGTAGTCTCAACACTTGATGAACACGTTTATTCAAGACAGCTAGCCTGCCCAAGTCGCTGCTTCCCACGTAACAAAGGGAACAGGTGACTGAAAATGAGACTTCAGTGCTTCTGAAAACATTAGCCCTTGTGGACAGCACAGCCACAGTGGCTCGAGGCAGGAGATGCACTGCGTCACCTCACATCCCTTCCAGCCCATTTTCCCTCAGATGCTGCGAGTTGCACTGGACCTCTCCGGAGCAGCGATGGAGCTTGGCCGGCATGTCATTTATAAGAAAGAGTAAGCCTTTAAAGCATCCAGTCATGTCCTGGCACCTGCAGGAGAGCTGGCTGGTTAAGAACCTCTGAGTGGATCTTAATCTTGGCAAAAGAAAAAGTAAAACTTTGGACAAAATCAGTGCAACTCTGGTACGAAATCTTGACCCCATATGCCAGATGAAACAGAAAGTGCTTGGGACGGCCTATTCAGAAGTGTCTGCTCGGGCTCGAGGAAAGCAGCAGCTGCAGTTGTCCAAAAGAGAAGCTTTTGGCTTGGCTTCTGATTCATTTCTATATCCTCTACTTCTGGGGCTGAGAAATATCTTGGCATCTTCTGGCTCCTCAATGTCCAAGAAGAACAAGACCTAATTTCCTATCCCAAAACATAGAATTGCTGATGCAAAAGTCAAGAAAAAATTACTATCACCTCTGGCACTGAAGACAGGGATGAAATTCCTGTCAGCAAACAAAAGTGTGGCCCAGATCAAGGTTTCCTCTGGGCTACTATGTAACTATTGTGTATAAATTATTACACATAAAAACTACAGTCAGCCTGCAAAGCCCAGTGCTCTTTAACCTGCAGAGCCAATCCATACTCGCCCTAGACAGCATAGCCCTTTGGTGGCTGTCCAAGCTGAGATGCTGTAACTAAAGGCAGTACCATGAAGGGTGCAAGCAGAGAAGCCTGGGAGCTCCTACATAGGCCTGGCCATGCCAGCTGACAGTGCCTGATGGCACTGTCACCCCATGCACAGGCCTGCCACCATGGCAAGCATTCGACACACCTTTGCTAGTCACTTCCCAGTTTATATCTCCTGCAGCAGAGCTGAGATGCAAGGGCGGCACGCTTTGCCACTCCCCCAGACCTTCTCCTCTGCATTCAGATCACTTCTCACCCTACACCGTCCTCACCCCACCTTCCCTCTCATTCATTTCAGGAGTCATCCCACCTCCACCGGCATTCCAGTTGCCCCTCCCGCCATCAGTCTCAAAAGCTTTGGATCTCCACCTTCCTTTCTCCACCCCATCACTTTCCAATCCAACTCTTGCACCAGCCCCTTCATCCAGTGTCCCTACTCCTGTCCAAGAGGCTCGGCATTGCTCCACATGGTGTTAGGGGCAGGCTGTTTTCAATCCTTCCCTTCCATGTTACCTCAGTGCCAGCAGTGGGAAGAGCAAGAGCCCAAGAGAGAACTTCCATGTTTTAAGCACCAAATATCACAGTAGCCCCTGGAGATAAGAGAAGTAATTGCTTGGAAAGTCCTACTCCATCCAGGAATGGAATATGCCCAATACTTAATTTACATAATGAAACAATCCTAGTTTGAAATTTCATTATGATCTACGAGGCCAAGTGCAACAACATTTGCAAAGAAGCCAAATTTCAAGTAAAACTGGACCAATTTACCATCTGGGGTGGAAAACTTTGTTCTTTGTGCTGAGTTTTGCTCTGCATCATGGGATTCATTTGAAGCCAAAACAGAAGGTAAACTCATATGATAGAGACCCTCATCAATTGAAACATAAGAAAAAATTGCATGATCATACACAGGTTATCGATAGCTCAGTGTCTCTCTCCATTTCCAGAAAGTTTTTGCAGGTGAAGACAGAATAGGTGAAAGCAGAATATATTAATTCTTATGCACGTTATGAGAGAGTCAAACATAGGATGCAGCAAACTGGCCACTGAATAACATATGTGTGCACAATTTTCATTAATAAAAGCAAAATGTTACAAAGGAACAGAATACCCAATCATTTGGGGATTTTGTCATCCCTTCCTGTGATTCTCTATAACAGCATGTTACAATTATTTGTCAAGACCTCCTAATTTTTCCCAGAGACGAAACCTCTGAGCCTCAGGCAAGTCTTGGCATTGCAGGCAGCGCAGAGATCCACCAAGCCTTTGGACACAGTTACCTCCTTATAATTTCACCTGGATGATGGTGGAGAACCCTCTGCTGTTCTGCAGTCTGCCATGAAAAACCAGAATGTCAGAGGAGCTGCAAAGCCACCTTCCCTCCACGCACTGATCCTAAACTGAAATAGCTGTTTCCAGTGCAAGATGAAGAATTATCTCCAGCTGTTTCTGGTGAACAGCTATCTCAAAGTAGTGATTTCGTAAGGCCCATTTCCAGTCTCTGTTACGTAGTGTTACTAGTACTGTCAGCCTGAGTGCTTAAAACCCTTCAGTGAGGGCTCCCCAAAATCACAATATGAAAAGCCCCGCACTTTTAGTTTCTTTTATGTGCCTGATGATTTATGGCACTGCAAGTGTGGTACTTTCTGTTCACATTCCCAAGCCTTTCCCCACACGCAGGGGCTGGGATGAGCTCTGTACCGCAGGACTCCAGAAGAGCAGAGGCCCAGATGCTGGGGCTGTAGCATGGGACTTGACACGTGTCTCATGTCTGCTGTACCTCAGCTCCTGATATAAGTCAGGCACTTTCTTCCACTGATGTGATACCCCTTATCCTGGATGTAAATAATTTCCTTGCCAATATTGCTCCCTGGCTATCAAAAATCTTGTGTTTTCTCAGAAGACCTTCTGCTTTCTCAGGATCTCTGTGTGTGTGTGGCTCTTTTTCCTAACCCCAGCTAGGACCCTAATATTGTCATCACCTGGGCTATGTCCCTTCTGACAGCCACTTTAATAGCAACGCTCTGTCCATATATCCAAGCTTGATACAGTGTGCTGTAGGTTTTGGCATTACACCAAAACAAAGGAGAAGGAGGAAAAGGAGAGAGGTAGTGTCTTTTTATTTTTTCAGTAGCTGTCTTGTTCGCTTACCTGTGTTCACATCCAGCCCTAGCTGTAAAATCTTCAGACTCACACCTTATCCCCTCCGCAGCAGACACCCCTCTCAGCAGACTAAGGGCTGGTTGTCATAGGGTGTCTTCCAGCTCCACCGCTGACATCGCTGCATTTCGGAAACTGGTGCTTGAGGTTAAAGCATTCCCTTGGACTCGGAGAGAC
Source organism: Aramus guarauna (assembly GCA_013400195.1). Lineage (NCBI taxonomy): Eukaryota > Metazoa > Chordata > Aves > Gruiformes > Aramidae > Aramus > Aramus guarauna. The sequence continues at coordinate 46,807 of VXBL01006572.1, read as the reverse complement.
AGAAGTGTTATCCCTGGGCCCAAAATGCTTTTATGCGGATTACACTAGAAGCACCAAATGTGGCTTTCCATCCTGTATTACCAATGCTTCAGACAAAACCCATGCTCAGATTGAGATCTGGGCTGCAGAGAGGAGCAAAAACAGCTCAGGTTGAGCTGACTTGAGCCATGCTATTTTACATGCATCGAAGTGTTACTTTTTAATCAAGAGCTAGGACTTATTCCCACACTGGGAGTGATTTCACATAGCCAAACCATACTCCTTCTGCCTCAGACTCACAACATACAAAAAATGTATCGCTGAAACAGAAGAATGACTAATACGGGGATGTAAGTAATTTGTGTGCAAATAGCATGCAAAGCGCAGGACCGAGACTGCATCTGAAGCCAAGTGTTCCATAAGTTAAGGCATACGGAGTGGGAAGTGATAAAGGGTGTGACCCATGAGAGAAAAGTCTAAACTAATTAGGAGGATCTCCTGCTGAATGATATATTGGAGAGTTGACATTTAAAAAAGGGGAAAGATCTCTTTCAAGCATCACCACCGTATGAGGGGTGCTTGCAGCCTGTTTACTCCAAATACACTTTTTCAAACACTCACACCGGATCATCCCGGCTTTGATCATTTTTACGGAAACACTTTTTTACTTTATATCAAATTTGGAAATTGACAGTCTTGGCCTTCATACCCTGGTATGAGTCTCCTGACAACAGACATCATCATGGCAACACCCCTGTCTTAATGCTCCTGGGGCTGTGACTAATGAAACAGAGGAGAGTAATAGATTTTTAGGCCAAATAAATTATTAAGATTACCTACTCTGACCTCCTCTGTGCTGCATGCCACAGAGTCCCAAGCGGAGACTGCGTCCAGCAAGAAGGTCTCTTCAGAAAGGAAATGTGAGAAGTGAGCCTCCATCCGAGAGCGGCTCCAGCGGCTGGCCATGGAGGCACCGGCCATGCTCCCTTCCCTCCAGCAGCCCACGGCGCTTGGCGGGCAGGAGGAGGTAGTGGCCACAAAGAGCAACAGCGTAAACGGATGACACACACACGTTTATGCATATCAGGTTGGTTTGCATACAGTTGCTACCAGACAGCAAAGTCTTCAGTGAAAGGTCAGATGCTGTGGCTCTGTGGGACAGATGTCTTCCAAATGGCACATCAGTGGCAGAAGTGCACCTCAGGTAATTGCAAGTCTGTGATCTTTGAAAACTATGAATGGTGTTCAAAGTCCAGACTTGCTCTGTGCCAGCAATGAAGGCTGACAAGAAAAACCTGGACTTAGTACCACCACAGAGAGGAAAAAAAAGACACCCTTCCTTACTTACATTAATACAGGCCACAAGGTGACATTTTCATTTGCCAATCTTCAGAAATATTTTTATGAGATTACTCTTAAAGAGAGAATTCGAGTTATCTGTGCTGGGGTGGCTCTCAGGATAATGCTCACTTGCAAAAATATTGCACAGCTCTTCTCACTGCTAACATTTTTTTTTCTAGAAGCACTGGAATTCATGCATGAAAAATAATATGGAAGTATAAAACCTCATTCTCAAATGCATGGTGTTTGCAGTCATGTCTGATCCATTTGCTGAGTGCAGACAGAGCAGCTCTCCGCACTGATAGAGGTTGGATCTTTAGAGGCAGATGAAGATCCACTTCTGACACTGACTCCAGATGCTGAGTATTGTGCGGAGCGAGATACAGATTAAAAAGCTATAGGTGAACTAGACTGTGGTCTTTCCAAAGAGACCTGATCTGGATTTCAGGAAAACATCACCATCATGTTCCTAAAAAAAAAAAAAAAAAATTAAATACAAAAGGCTGTTGAAAACACCAGTCATTACCAGAATAGAAGCATAATCTTTAAAATTACAAATATGTACATAATTGCGCAGACCTGATTATAGCTTTCTGTGTTTGCCTGGCTACAGATCTGACAACTTTGGGAGACCTTGGGCACTCAGATTGCTTTTTTTTAATCAGATCACTGAGTTAAGTGTCTACATATAAACTCCTTGGAGCCTAACTTTAGTGACCTATTTTTGAAAATCCTGGTCTATTTGCACCCAAGCAAAATTACCATCAGTATAACACAAAAGGCTGTTATAGTTGGCCTGAAGACAGAGAAAAACCTGAATTCGCATCATAGCTACCCAGTGACAATTAACCCCCAAGCTGAGCCGCCTGTAGAAGATGCCACTCTGAATTCAGAGATGCAGACATTTCCCCCATTTTGTTACTAATCACCTAATCACGCTGCGTTACGTTGGGTGACTGCTACGTGCCTCTCTTCCTCAGTATAGCACCCACCATCTCTCTTTACCTTCAACTATCGCCAGTCTCAGAGCATCCTGAGACGAGGCAGGAGCCCCATCCGCTATCGTGGGATAAAAGCTCCTCCCCAGGGATGAAGAGGACCTCAAGGGCTTTCAGAGTCCTGGGCAGCTCATTACACAAGTTTCCCTCGGCTCTTTCCAGGTTTCTCTGCCCTGCCTTTGCCAGCAAGGACCTGGCGGCAGATGCGGAGGGCTGCTGCAAAGCCGACTGAGCCAGCATCCGCAGCCACCCCGACCACGCAAGGTCCAGGGGTCCACAAACTATCCCTGCTTAATCCTCACTGAAGGGGGAAGAACAATTTTAGTGCATAGTAAAGCATTTGTTTAATTCCTCTTAGGTGCATGGTGCATTTTAATGAATAAAATATTGGATTACCTCATATAAACAAAGTTTAACACGATCATGAATCGAGGCCTGAGAGTGCTCTCTGCAAGCTCTGGAATTGCCTTTGGGAAACTGGCAATGTTTGGCATTTCCTGACTGTATATATTTTATGGAGTATATTATTCACAAACATAAAATGTGCATTAAATAAATGTAAAACTGTGTCCAAAGCAGTGGGGTCATTAAAGATCCCATGGCACTTTATACTTATTGTGGGTGTTAGCCCTGGTCTCCTGGCCAAAATCAATTTGGCAATTACAGGCTGTTTGCCTAAATTCCCAAGCAGTTTCAGTCAGATGCCATATTCCTTGCTTCCTCCTGAGACTATTGAGTAGCAGCATTGTGTGCTGCTCAACAGTTTCTGTGTTCCATCTTTTAAATGGCTGTAGTGGCCATGTCAGAAATGGGAAAAGCTAGAAAAGGTAAGCGGGCATTTGGAAGGTTTTATTTGTCTTGGGAGGATCTTTGCGAGGTTTTCTTTGTTGTTTTGGTTTGGTGCTTTGTAATTATTTAGTTAGTTTAAAAGTAAAACTGAAGAGAATGAAGACATCCCCAAAATAAAGATCCAGCTAATCTGCAGCCACATTGGAAAAATGTGGTTACAAAATGTTCTTCAGCCCTGACCCAGTTACAACCTGACTTTAATTTGCTGCCTACATTGCCCATGGCTGTAATGTATCTCAGGAGCATGTTATTCACATGATAGGGTCCAATCCAACACCCATTCCTTTCTGCGAGAGTCAGACTGCTGCTGCTAATAAGGATGGCATAATTCTCTCCTCGTCGTTATGGCTGCTATCGTGTGCCAGAGTTTACATGTTCCCTTTAGGCACATGCTTTTAAAGAAAGAGTTTATTGTGCACTTTGGTGGAATCTGGAGCAGAAGCACAGAAGCCATATGTCAGGGGCTAGCTGTTTTTATATGGAGGTTTGCCATAGTTACAGCTGTAGGTAATTATTACAAATAATAATGACTAACATTTATGTAACAGCTTTCTCCAGGCATCTCAAATCACTCAGTAAGCCTTATATATTGATTACAAATCCTGAGCCAAATTCTGCTTTCATTCATATACGCGCAACGCTGATGGAAATCTCCACTGGGATTTACATACATAGCTGAGGGCAGAAGTTGGTCCTGTGCATGCATGTGTGTACACGTGCAACATACACACACACTCTCAGGTAGGTGTACAGAGATTGATTCACTTATTGGCTGAAAACTGGAGCCATGATGCATTTTGAGCAACATTCAGCAACAGCAACAGCAAGTTGGGATTAATAAACATTTCCACAGAACAGTTTTCTTTGGAAAATTGGGCTTTGTTTTAATCAAAAAATTTCATTTGAACAAATAAGCCAATCTCCAAAGAAATCAGAAGGAAAGAAGTCAGACTCTTTTCTTGGTTGTTTTGTTGCTTTTTTTTCTGAAAAACTAAACATCTTCAGCATATCAAAACAAAATATTTTGATATTACCGAAACAAAATACATTTCACATACTGAAAATAAAATAATGTGACATTCTGTAATTTTTATTTTTCTAATTATTTTCCCCCTTAATGAATGGTCTGTGAGAAAATGAAGAACTAACTTTCTCATCGACAACAAAAACAAATCTGGAAGAGTCAAATTTCCCGTGAAAAGAAATTCTATTTTTCAACCAGATCTACTCAGTAAAGAGATCAGGACGAAGATAATGAGCCTGAAGCCTTTGTTCTCTGCTGTTTACATAACCCAGCAGAAATGGACAGAGGAGACTTTGCATCATCTTTGAACTTCCCACCTCCTTTAAGCTTGGTTTACCAAAAGTTTGCACCTGTGGGTTGTTCTAATACCTGCATGTTGGTAAAAGACAGGGAAGCCAACTGTTTTTAAATTAAGCTCCTATACAGAAGAATTTTGGATGAGCAGAGCATAATCACCATAATTATGAGTTAATCAAGAAGCTGGAATAAGCAATCCAGCTCCTGAGAAAAGTCCAGCAGTGAAAATTTTCTCTAGCATTACAAGAGGCCTCCAGTTCCAGGCTAAATCAAGGAGAGGAAAGTCAGGACCTGAATATATGACATCGTTCCCTACTGCACGTGTTCTTGGAGACTTCCCATACACGCATTGAGCAGGCCCCAGTTCACTTATCCAACGGAAAGAAAAAGATGAGTGCTTGAGGCAACATGGCAGCAGACAGGCGTAACAAATCTCAAGATTCTGGACAGCTTCAGAAACCAAAACCAAACAACACAAATCAGGGAGGCAAAAAGTGCAAAGTATTTACTCTGATGCAATGATAAGAACATTTGGATTCTGAAACAACAATCGCCTTCTGCAGTATCTATTAAAATGAACAGCACTGAAGTATTTATTTTAGAAATTAAAAAACACCCTAGTGAATTATTAATCTCTTTCTGTGACTTGAGAGGAGATGGTATGGCACAGCACAGCTTGTTATAATACGCAGCGGCATTTTGATTTGCAGATTTAAAGAATTTCAGATTGCTTAGAGATACATGAGGCTCCGTGGTGGTATGTAACATAATTTCTCACACAGTCTACCCGTTGGAACAACTCTTGCCTTAGAGGAGGTAAGTGGTAATGTGAAACATGTTGTTTCCTATTGTGAAGTTTTAAAGAAATACATTAACCACAAATACTTAGACTTTTCCCTTCATTAATATTCTAGTTAAATATACGCTACTAATGGGCAGCTCTGGGACAGCTCAGACAGCCTGGCTGATACATAATAAAAACAAGGGCCCTCGCTAGATCATGCATTGAAGTTTTCCAGCAGAATTATTCCACTGATTTCAGAAGAATTTCTCCTTATTTACTGAGATACATCTGACAAGAGGATCAGGCTCAAAGCAATTGTATTGACAGTTTGAAAAACCTCACTTTAATCTCCACAGAGAAACATAATAGTTGAGATTTCCATTTAAAACATATCTGTTTTGATGAAATATAAAAGAATATGGTTTAACAAGCTGCTGTACCATTTTCAATCAGCACAAAAGCACAGATCACATTTTAGAGAGGTATTGTGAAATATTTTTAATGAAACTTGCACAAAAGTCCACCCTCTGAGAAAACTCAGCCTACCAGACTAATACATCAATAGAAAAAGAAAATGAGACATGAAAACAAACTCTGGTTAGATGACGATAGGAAATGTTAGCTAGCCTAGAGGAAAGGAAAGGCTTGGAATTTAATGCAAAATTTAACTCTTCTTTTGACACATGCAATTTTCAATGCTTCTTTGGTTGCGAACTCTACAGACATAAAGGCTATTTGTTGAGGAGCTGGGTGTAAAATAAATTATTCCGGGAAAGTTCTCACATGTTTGGCAGGCCTGAAAAATCAAGTAAATTATTAAGGACTATAAACATAGCTCTAACTCTATTTTGGATTTTTTTTCCTCACCATCCTTGATCTCAAATCATCCATGCAAAAATGCATCTTCCTGTAGCCTCTTTGTGGCCTCTTTTCTTTTCTGGCTGTGTAAGTCACATAAACAACAAAGTGTTTTTTTTTTCTTGTCCAGCTAATGGCTAGGTCATCAGCTGCACTTGTCAAGGGAGAATACACCACAGGAGCTTTATTCTACCTTGTCCCCATTTGATCTTGATCATAAAAGGGGTCTGGCACAGGAAGGCACGCTGCAGAGGGCTCAGGCCTCATACTGATCGCCTGCAAGGGCAGGTCAGGGGCTGATCCTGCTAAGAATCTGGAGTTATGCGTGCTGTAGGGTTGGGCTGACCTCCTTTGCTTTTACATGACCACCGCCATGCACTGGGCAAAGCCCTGCATCCTGCAAATCCTGTTTCCCAGCCATGAAATGGGGATAGAAAACTTTCCCTTTTTGTTGGCGTAGACCTCTCCTACCAGTTTTGATATAAAATATTCAGGGAGAATTGATTCCTACTGGATGTCTGAGCTGTGAAGTCCCCAGTCTACAGTGGTGCCTCTTGTAATACAAATAAACTATAGTGATAAATATGTCTCTCGAGGAACAAGTTTCCCTGAGCCAATGGAGCTCTGAGCAGCCCCCTTAGGCAAGTTCACCCTTTCATGCTTAGCATTTAAAACTCATTTTATGAGCTGGTTATATGCTTATAATGTTTAATCTTTGCCTAATACTTTTTATGGGGTCCTTGTGGATGAAGGGTACACTTAGAGGAAAAGTCAGGCTATGTGAAAACTGCTTACAGCAAGAGCTGGGAGTACTGGTTAGCTGCGAATTGGGGAATAATCCTGTAGGTCCTTAACACCAGAACTTGAAAATGAGGGAATTAAGGCTCTTTACTACTATTCTGCAATTTTTTTCCAGCTCCTGTTTTGGGCCATGAATGTTTCCCTATAGCCGAGGTAGATACCCTGGATGGCCCGTTCTGTTATTGTATTGTCTCATAATAAAACCAACATTAACTTGCTTTATCAAAGCCTTAACTGACTGCAATGAGGATATTTAGTGCTTAAAACTCTCATCGACTGTTGCCGGAGGCACCCATACAGGAGGCTGACCTTTGGTCTTGTTGCACCATTTGCAAGGTAGCTGCTCACCTCTCTTTGTAGTGGCTGGTCCTCACTGGAATCATCTCTGTAGTACATGCCCGCTCTGAAATGCTACTCTTTTTTGCTCAAAGGAAATATGCTTGTACTTTCTGCAGTGGTGGGGGTCAGTCCCTGCTGATGACCTACAGCAGCATCACTTCGTTCATCTGTGCAAAAGTCTTTTCTGTTCCCCTCATACCATTCCTTCTCGACCTCTTCTGTGAGATAGTGATACCATGAGTTCTCCCAGGAAAAAGCAGAGCTCATCTCCTAGCAAAAAAAAAAGGAAGTCCCTGCTGACTTCCAGAGACTTTGGGTCATGGCCTCTACACTCCTCCTGCCTTTCACTTCTGTGTGCTAATCTCTGTATGCAAAAACATTTGTTCCCACACACTGGATGGCATACAGTACACACACTCATAGACATCCTCTCTCCACCTTCACAGAAAAACAGTCCCTTGCTGCTTTCTACACCCACACAAGCTTCTTCCTGCAACACCGCCTCTTCACAGAGCTTTGTAAACACCATCAAACTCATGTGGCAGAGAGGATCTGCCAACCCACCGAAGACTCAGGGCTCACAAAACGGAGCTCTGTGAGAGGTGTCTTCTCAGAGGGCTCCAAACACTCCACAAATCCACTATCACAACCCAGGGAAAACCCTGGCATTAGTCTGGGCTAACATCTGAGCCAGCACTCCCAGCCAGGTCTCTCACATGTAGGGCGTTCTGAGGCGTTCGGACACGTGAACCCCGATCCATCGTGCATCGAGGCTCGCTGCTCAGCGCTGCTAGTTCTGGTGATCATATCAACACTGCAAGACCCTCCACTCTGTTGTGCCCAAGCACAGCCCGCTGACATAACAAACGTTATACTTTTGGAAAAATGAGCTGAATCAGGCTCTCTTTTATGGAAAACAACACATTATTTCAACAATTCCTCTACAGAGCAGGTGCCTCTGGCTCTTCATGTATCAAGCTCGGCTAATGTTTTGATTGCAAATAAATATCTGCCTTACTTTTAACTCACTTACACTGACTGTTCCCCGTAGCCATTTGTAGCACAATGTGGTGTGAAATTGTCCATGTGAATTGGAAATCTTAACTTTTACTCTCGTCGATCTCAGTCAAGATTGCAGGCTCCTACCTCACACCAAAATGACACCTGTAATGGACAAAAACATGATGTATTGGTATAGATCTAACACAGTGGCAGGGCAGAGAGCCCCTGAATACTCATTCAAGATGTCTACCTGGGCAAAAATAAACAAGAATTATTTGGGTGATGATTCAGATCAAATGCCACAAAAAACGCAGAGATTATTTATGCTGCAAAGAAAAAACTTTGGCTCGCACAGTACTTTTAAGCAATTTTCCTCATACTTTAGTCACAGAGTTGCAATGGATAGTAATTATTCCAGTCTTTAATACAGACTTCAGCCCCCCTTCTTCTTCTCCTCCCTCAGAGAAAAAAAAAAATATAGGTAGTAATTTTCCTTCATTGGCCAGCACACGGCTGTGTGTGAAGAATACTCTCTGGATATCCAGCACGATGTAGGCTTTGATGGATGGAAATAAAAGATCATTCTCTGCAAGCTGGAGCTGAAATGTTAGCCTTTGAGAGCAAAGGTTATTTTATCAGGAAATAAATCAGAGCCCTCTTTCATTACTGTTTTTTTCCGAGCTCATCTCAGTGATGACTAGGGTGTGTGTTCAGACCACAGGAATCTGAAGAACCACCCAGTCGCTTCATCAGTCCTAGAAGACGACAGGGCCCAGAGTCAAACCAGCACCATCCTGGATCTTTTTTTTTTTCTTTTTTTTTTTTCATTTGGTCTTATTTCTGTTTGTTTGTTTGTATGTTCTCATTTATAGGCTGGTGGTTACAGTTCTTTCTGTGAACTCCCAGCCAAGAAACGCTGGGTTTTACTCCCAGCAGCCCGTCCCCTGTGCTGCCACGCTGCGAGATGCCATCCCGTGGCTCTTCCTGGTCCATCCCGGGGGAGCTGCCTTCCCCCAGGCTGCGGGGAGGGTCCGAGGCCCTTCTGTAGACCAACATCCACGGCTCCACAGAGCTCTTCTTCAAAGGAGAGGCTTCGCCCTGCTGTCTGACACAACGTGTCCCCTCTGCTGGCAGCTCACCGCAAGCTTGCATGTGGCACAGAGACGGTGCCGGCCACGGAAGTGGCTGCCCCACGGGTGATGGTGCTGGGGGATGTGGTTATGGAGCCTTCAGAGCCCCACAGAGAGAGGGGACATGTTATTAGGTCTTTCGTAAGGAGACACGCAGGAGGGAATTGTGCTCTGCTCCTGTGGCTAAAGGGGACGGGTAGGGCCCGACGGAGTGGTGAGTGAGGCGAGGAAGGAGGGGACGGCTTGGGGAGGCAAATGGTGGATGGCAAAGGTGGGCGGCAGTGGGACAACTGACAATACATCGGCATTCCCGAGGGCAGGTAGCACGGGCTACCGGCAGGGTGAAACAGCAAGCGGGGTGGCCATGGAGGGGCAGGGTCTGGGTACGTGAGCGAGCAAGGAGGGTAAATACAGCGAGCCGGGGAGCCAGGCCCACGCAGCCTACGCAGCCCATGGCCTGTAGCACTTCCCTACCTCAAAACCTGAAATAAACTTGGACACCACACCTTCAAGAAAAGATACAGCTATTTATAAACATTCCAGCTATGCCTGTGATGCTATTTCAAAACCCTAAGATATAATTTAGTTTTTTTTTTAAAAATGAGCGTATGAGAGAAGAGGGAGGAAAAAAAGTTTAAAACCAGAAATAAAGTCCAACCATCAGATTTGATTGCTGACCTACAGGTCTGCAGGTCTCACTAAGCCCCTGTCTTCCTGACAGTCAGGTTTTTTAATTCACTGATTTATCACTGAATGTTTATATAATTAAATGTGTATTTTTTCCAAATATAAATTTTACATTTATCAGCTGCTAAACATGCATCCCCATGCCCCTTCAGGAAACAGAATAGATATCACCATTTTACACATTGCAAAACTAAGACATCAACACACTAGATGACATGCCAAGTTTGCCAACGTAAGCCTATGTCAGAGATAAGACAAGAGCATGACTGCTTCATTTTCACTTCTGATGCTAAATGTCAAGCTTTTCTTTCTAATCTATTTTACTGCAACCTGGCAACAATTGTAAGTCTGACTGGAGAAATAAGATCTTCAAATTAAATGTCTCTCAGTGATCTCACTGTGACTCTTACATTTATTTTACACCAAAATCCTTCCAGGGATGGAGTTTTTGCTTGTTTTTGACAAGAGTGTAGATTATACAATGTCTTAATTATTGGACATATCCCATCTCTTTGGAGGTCTCCTTGTTATATCATAAAGGTCATGAATGAGTTGCAAGATCCAAGCTTTAGAAGTGCCATTTATCAAGATCTATGCAATGATATAAGCCACCACAGAAGGTTCCTTTGGACAAAATATGCAGAATTTATGCTGGTGCAAATGGGTCATCGTGTCAGGACCTCTTCTACTTATGCATACTTTGCACAAACTGTAGTCAACCATGGTCTTGAAAAGTCTGACTAGGTTTTGCAAGGGGAGCAAGCAACCTGTTTGGGACAGATCTTCCCTGGCCTCCTCAAAAGAGGTGAAAGGAGAATCTGAACCAGCTTTTCATCATCCTGAAGAAGTACATCAGATCTGATACATTTTAGAAGGCAGCATTTTAACCACAGCTATGACCTTTTCTGGTCCTGGCCTTATGCCCACTATATCAATCACATGCTATGAGAACAGCAGCTGGGTTTATCACAGCATACATTTTCCTCTATCTAATTACAGTCCTGCAGCCTAAATTATCTACACAGCTTTGTTTGAACTCTATAATGTGTGCTTTGAACATCCCTTAAACTTCCCGCCGGTCTTGCAAAATCTTCCTCTGATTGCTCTGGAAGGTTTCTAGGGCACCCACCATACTGAGCAGGAAGCAACAGAATCAGCGTCTTCAGGGAACTGGAAGAGACAGACACTAATGTGCCAAAATTCAGTAGCTGCATCTACGGGATGTGCACTGCATTACATTACATTTATATCCATTCACTCCAGAAGTGGTCTCAATTCTTTTCTTCCTTTAACATTTCTTTATACTGCTCAGTTGATTAAAAAAAAAAAAAAAAGAAAGAAAAAAAATGCTTAAAGGCATTAGAGCCCTTCTGCTAGGAAATATCATCTATATAAAACAGCTCGCCAGCTGGCTTGGGAATGGTGTAATGACTCTGGCCCTCTCAAGGCAGTGGCCCTGCAGGGAAGGGAGGAGAGCGATGGGAAGGCCAGGACAGAGGACAGGGAGGGGAGAGGCATGTATGAAGAGGGCAGTGCGGAGAGCATGAGGGTGTCTGGATGTCCCGGCACAGCTCAAAGGATGCTGCTCCAGACACCCAGCAGAGTCTAGGAGGTGCCTGGGAGTGCTGGGAAACACAGACATGCCTCCCAGACCTCCCAGAGGATATGCTATCCACACTGTGCTCTTGCATGGGACTCTGTACATACCTGCTGAGTTTAACATTTATGATAGCCTGAATGCATCACTGAAGACATTATACTTAACTCTGGGGTGGGGGGGAGATACCAAAATACACCGTGAACAGACTTTTCTTAAACACCATTTTCAAAATGCCTCAAGGATTATTCACCTCATTTTAAATACATACTGTATTTTAAACCTGCTTAAATATATCTTTAGCTGAAGACTGGACAAGCTCCAACAAAGTCATCCATGTAGTTGAAGTAAATGATACGCAATTTATGACCATATGTTATTTTATTAAATAAAAAACAACAAAAACTGTCATTGCCAAAGAAAAAAAGAAAATATCTTCCCAGAAGAAAACATGTATTTACTTAATATTATGGCTGCAATACAAGTTAAGAGAAGCCAAGAGATTCAAAGTCAAGGCTATCCTTTATGCTTTTACCCGGCAGCTATATGAGGTAAGAGCCGAGTGCCAGCCATAACTTGCATTTCTTGTCCAGGGTTGGTTAATGTACCAATTTGTACATTATGGAAACAGGCTTCATCTGTTCTGTCAAACCCTTTCCTGCTTTTGCAATGCCCACAATAAGCACCCAGCAGTATCCTCTTCCTGACTCTTTTATCTTCCGTCTTTTTTAAGCAAAAGCCACTACAGCCCAGACGTCCCTGGGAGAGTGCCACAGGCAGAGTTGTAGGGCTGAGCCCTCCCAAGCCCTTCGGTGGTGGGGTGGTATCTGACAGCCTGGCCACAAACCCAAGGACAGACTTTGCCAGGAGAGGCAAACCCCCAGAAGATGGAGGGATGGAGGGGTAGGATGGGGATTGATGGCTGGCTGAGCCAGGGGGCCAGTGCATCCTGGTGCAGGGAGTGCCCCGGGCTGTGAGGCTCTGCAGCAGCCTGCACCCACGTGCAGAGGGCAGGAGAGCGTGCTTCATACCTCTGCAGCTTTGGGCATTGCCGGGCACCAGCTCCCTCCCCTCAACATCTCTGGACTTAGATCCTTGGACTCAGCTACACTCTCAGCGTACGCTCTTGGTCCTATAGGCACTAACGTGAAGCTGATCCCTGTCCTAAAGCAATGATCATATGGACCTCCCCAGCCACTTAGGATCCAGCAGGAGTGAAAGCAACGTATGGCAATACTGGCACCAACATTATTATATTTTTTCCTGTTTGCTCTGATTTCTTTCTTCCCCCATAGCTCAGGAGCACTCAGAAGAAACTCAGAATTTCACAGGNGTGCTCCAGCCTTGGTCCTGCCCAAACTTGTCATTAGGTGCTCAGAACCAGAAGGAGCTGAACACTTGCTACAGCAGCAGTGGCTTGCGAGCCTCAGTCCACAAACCCCACTATTATTTACCATATATATTGCATTAAAATAAACACCTGAGCCATGGACGAAGACCTTGTTGTGTCATAGATCAAGACACCGTTGTGCCAGGTGCTGTGTGGCCTTAGAACTGCGGGATGATCCTCACTCCGACAAGCATATTGGGAGGAACATCTGACGTTGCTGATGCAAATAAGCACTGTTCATTTCTCTGAACCAGTATCATAACATACCAGCAAGTATCATTTCCCGATATATTTTCCAGTGTCCCCCTGTCCCCAGTATTTGTTCTCATAGCAGCACAAGGGGACGTGAGTAGGATATGTGCAGGGTGCATGGGGGAGAGCAGAGGTGTCCCCAGTATAAGAGTTTGTGGGATGAATGGCTTGCACTTGAATTCAGTGCATGCTGGCTGACAGGCTAGAGAATTAAAGGGTTGCATACCAAGTGGAATTAAGAAGTGCTAGTTTTCCTAGCTCCTATAATTTGTAAAGAACGGAAAGAAAAAAAAATCTCGTGGAATTAATCTATTTCTTATGCTCATTCCAGCTGTGTTTAATTTACCCTCTGCTATTTCTCCCCTCTGATCGAGGAATGCTGTATCCTTACATTCATATTTCTCCTCAAAATCCCCGCGTTGAGCAGAGCTTTTCTTAATTGCTTTAATATGCTGCATTCTGGGATGGGAGAAGCTGATCCAGAGTGACAACTGCTCCCTCTCCCCCCGCACTGCCACGGCCCCTCTCTCCATCCTGACCCACAGGCACAGGGATCCTTCACCCACCCAGCAGCCTCCGCTCGCTTCCTGCTCCCCGCCGGGGCTGTGGTGCAAGCAGGCTCTGGCTGCAGCCCATGCCAGCCCGTTTGACCCAACTCTGCACGTGCAAAGAAGAAACTACATTATGCGCTTGACACAGTCACACCAAGCACCCTGCAGCAAAGCCAGAATATTCCCCTCTGCCTGGCTTGCTTTCATTCATGGATTAAAAGGCAAGTGAGAGGCCTTCGGGCAGTCAGCCGGAGCCAGGCGTCCTGGCAAGCCTGCCCACCTGTGATTTAGCAACTCACGTACCAGATGGACCAAGCCTGGAAGAGCAGGGATAGGGGTAACGCCAAGCCAACAAGGCAAGGTGATTGCAAAAGGGAGAAACCAGGGAAGAGGAGAGGAGATTCAGAGAACTTTTGGGTTTGTGCATGTGTTTGCCTTGACTCAGCGTGCAGTATGTTTCCATCCAGAGCCCCTCAGATAACCTGGGCTCTCCACTGTGTGCTCTTCCATATCAGAAGGGCTGCTAGACAGGGCGTCCATGCTGCAGTCAGCCTGGACACTTGCCATGAGCTCTAATGAGACTGGGGGACCTCTCTGCAGGCAGAACAAGACTCTTCCACCATCAGGTAGCATTGGCTGGACAAATGACACTTGTACCTTAGCCCAGATCCAGAGCAAGGACACATCCTTCACCACCTTCATCCGCCAGTTGCCTACTGACCCGCCTTACAAATGGGGAATTGCGAGACCATGGGAGTACTAGTTACCAAACCACAACCCTCTGCCCTCCAAGAAAACCAAGAGTTTCCATGAGTTGTCACTCATGGTTTTATTTTTCTTGCTGGTCAAACATTTGTCCGTGTAACAGGATCCCGTAGCTCAGCCAATGTGTTATGCCATTCAGCGGGAGGGGGATGTCCATGCAGGGGGTTACAGACCTCTCCTGAGGATGAACCACAAAGGGATAATGTATCTAGCCCTCTCCATAATAACCAGACTGAACATAACATAGCTCTTTGCCAAAATAATTACCCCCATGTAGGCCACTCTCTCATGATCTGTGCAAGTCATTAGGCCTAACTTATGTGGCAGAACTGCTCAGCAAAATGGGAATTATATAGCAATTTATGGGAGCTAGGATGCATATTCTGTCCAATAACTTCCTCCTCATTGAAATTTCCCTGTAGGTATTTCTCCCTCTGCCCCAACCCTGTTCCCCTGCTGCCTTATCCCTATTCAGCCTTACTCTCACGCCCCTTGCCAGCAGTCTGCAGAGAAGGCCCCTTTCCAGCCTTCAGGGTTCTTTGCTCCCTCTTTGAGAGCTACTCCAGGGAAGTTTGGGACAGATTGTGTGGTAGGACTCGTTTGGATTTTTTTTCCTTAGTTTCCCATTCTGGCCTTTCCAGAGACAGCTGAACAACTGTAAATAGCCCAAACTCTTGGAAGGAAGGAAAAATAAAGAAGACAGGCAGGCAAGTAAGATGATGACGTGAAGTTATGCAGCACAACCGGGAAGCTCACAAAGAGGTAAATTATGTGGCCTTTTGCAGGAACGGCTAACAGCAGTGTGCACACAGCGCCCTGCCTTCAGCTTTGAAACGGCCAACAAGCAGGAGACCCGTTGTCTGCAGCGAGCCGGGCTGAGTCTCCTGGATGCCAGGGGACACCGGCACCACCATGCCCACTAACAGGCCAGGCTGGGGTTTCCTCCTCTTGCGGCCACAGGTATGCTTCACCACCGTCTGGCTGGCTGCTGCTATTTATTCCACTATTTTCTAAAAATGTGCCTCAACCTAGAAGCCCAGACTTTGCCAACCTCCTTCTTTAATAAAAGTAACAACAGCAAGGTATTGAAAATCATGAGGCATTTAGAAATATACAGACTCCTTTATGGGTGAAATAATCTAATAGACAAGCTGTTGTTAATTTACAGCCTCAATTTTCAGACACACTTCTTGAGTCAAAAGTACTTCCTGCTCCATAATTCCTACAGGGACACAGGTGGCCCAAATTGCAGTATACATCTACTGTACATTAAAATGTATTTCGGACTTAGCTTAAACATTTCTGAAATCTCAAGTTTATGTCTAGACTATTTTAATCAGCTAAATGTCATAATAAGCCATATGTTGGGCTTGATAGGTTACATATACCAGCCCCGCTCATAAAGTATCAAAAGGTGTTTTTAAAAAGGAGTCTGTGTTTGTTTTACCAGGAAAATGGTGCTTTTAGTCAGTCATATCAAACCTACTGGCGAAGTGCACAGGCTCTGACGTAACTACTGGGAAAGAGGGAGGCCGGGGTGGCCGCGGCGTGGGGGAACAGAGATGGCTCAGTCCGCCCCACCGCCCCACACCTGCTCTGCTGGAGGGGAGCTGCTCTCCTCCTGCCCCTGGCTCGGGGCAGACAGCTTCACCCCTGCTGCAAACAGCCACGGGCACAGTCACTCACATGCTCCATGACCTGCTTCTCATTGCGGTGCGTTCCTGGGCTGAAGCAGATGGATATTTTCTGCCAAACCCCTCCATGCAAGAGTGGGGGGCACCAGCTGGATCTTGAGCACCCCTTCGCATCAGGTCTTACCTGAATAGGAGAGGGCTTGCTGGGGAGACCAGTGCAGGCAGGTTCTCTGGGTTACATGAGAGAAAGAGGGCTTTCACCAATAAAGCTCTGCCATTACCAAATTAAATTAATTAAGCATAACAGCACAAAATCAACCATGCCTTCTCCAGAGCTTTCACTTGTACAAACTAGTAAAAATCAAAGTCTCCTTCTTGAGCATTGTTAAGCCAAAATGCCCAGCTTGGGAAATGACCCATGACCCAGGGATGCCTCATGCCAGGAGGACAGATCCCCACCACGTAGGCTGAAAGGGATCCTCTGTTTCCTCTGAGCTGCGGAGGGCCTATGGCACACAGACACGTAGCTTGGACTGCCTCCAGCAGCGAGCGGGGATATACATGCACACAAATTCATCACACTGTCGTGTGAGATTATTTCCTTATGCAAAGCTGGCTCCCTTCTGGACACGGAACTCCCCCCTCCGTTTCCAGATGCTGCCACAGGGAGGTTTTGCAGCCCCTCCCTGGGCACCCTGACCACCAGAAAGACTTGGCAGCTATGGGCCATGCCATGCCTAGAATCCCCATAGGGTAGTGTGCCCATCCTCCTCATCCCACCCCCTGACAGCCCCGGCTCAGGTCACTTTTTACCAGAAAAACCACATATAGCCCTGGAAGAAGTACGTGTGCGTGGCCCAGTGGAGGAAATCCCAGGAGTTTTATGGCTGGGCACTTACCTCTGGAGGTTCCCCAAGGACTGAAGGTACATACAGGAGAGCTTAAGGAGTATTTTAATTATAGACTTTCGTTAGGAAAAACAGTCCATTCAGTGCACAGGGACCCCCAGGGGCAACACCTGAATTGTGACTAAAAGTAGAATACCCTTCTGGTTACCCCATCATAACTCCATGGGATGAACAATTTGAGATATTAGAATAACCCACAAGCTGTACTTTAACCCCCCCACACACACACACCCAACTCTTTGGCTCCTGGGTAATTTAGCCAGTCACTTTCCAGATGCACTTATTCTTCCTCCTTTTAACAAGCCTCCAGGGCAGCGCATGAGAGAGAAGTTGTCACGCTCTCATTCTGCAAAGAAAGTGTACTGCCTCTGCAGAGTGTGAAATATGGTCCAGCGGGGTGAAACCATGAAGAAGTAGAGCCTGCCCATGGTATCAGGTAAGAATATCATCTTTTTTAAAAATATATTTTACTGTCAGTGTCTCCACCACAAAACATAAATCCTTACGTGATCCTTTTTTTCAGGATCCCCCTGTTTGCCAGCAGTAAACATCTGAGAGCTGTTTTTATTCCCACAGCAGTTTATTGCTGTGCAAATACCATAATTTTCAGTCTCTACAAACAGAGAGAGATCCTCATCCACCCAGTTTGTTACTATACTTGCTGGGCAGAAGGATATAGTAAAAGTCATGACTGCCCTCCATGTCCAAAGTGGAATTCCGGTTTTTAACTCTTTCCCTGCCTATGCAAGCTTAGGATTATTCTTCCTACTGCTGACTAGTCAGTTTGAACTGTGGTCTGAGAATCCACCCCACTTTCTCTCTCCCATGTTGACCATCTGCAGAGGAAGGAATAGCCACACAGTTACTAAGCTACATCGTCAGCCCACAGAAATTGGTATGGCGTCATTGAAGGTGCCGTGCTGAAGCTATACAGCATCAGAGTTTATGGCCTTAGTTCCAAAATAACAATTAGTCCATGTTCATGAACCACTTTTGGTCATTTCCCTTTCTTGTCTCCCAATTTTGGTTGCATAAATCCAAGATCCTGTTATTGCTGCAGTGCAGGTCAGCCCAGAATTTTCCAGTCTGTCTGTATATTCCTGGACTTGAGGAGTGAGCTTGCTTGCCCCAGTGAGCATCCTTGGCATGTACCACCACAGCAAGTGGCATGTCCATCTGAATTTAGATGGCCTCTCAGGCTGCTATTGGTATAGATAGGTCAGATCCTGTAACAGAGGGCACACAAGCAAATGCTGTAATTCTGCAACTCTAGATGACTGATTCCTAATCTGGGTGACCAGGAACCAAGAAACAAAAGCAGGAAGCAACTAGGAATAAGCTGGAAAGAGTAGACGGTATCAGCTGAATTGGTTTTATCAAAAACATGGTTCAGCTGGGCTGGGGACATCTAGTTTTCCATAGAAGCAAATGGTAATAACAGATCAAGGATAAGGAACAGAGTATGTATCAAAATGTCATAATTTCATCAATAAAAAGAGGCCAAATTCTGTTGTTAAATCAGCATATACCCTGAGTTGTGTCATCACAGTCTCCAGGATTATGCATGAGTTTTCAGTCCCTACTACCTGATAATGTTCTTTCTTGCTTAAACAGTTCACAGTGGTACTGAGGTGAAGATTGGTCCAGGTGGGATCAAATCCACTTAATTAAGGCTCCTCTAATGCTTAATGCAATGGTTCTCCTAATTCCTTATATATTCATTACAGAAATTGTCTTCAGAGACCTCCAGAGCGTGAGTCCTGGCTATGACGGGGACCTAGGAAGAGCTTCTAGGAAGGTCCTAAGTCCAGACGTGTAACTCAGCTGCAACCTTTTCTTTCTGTGGGAAGGAAATCCAGGTATGTATGTTGGAAGGGTGCTAGCAGCATCCCCTCTCACCTAGCTGAAGGGAAAACTGGCACAGTGGTGCCTGGTCTTCCTACCTACATTCAGCTCTGTGGTGAAATCAGACACTTATTTAAGGACACCCAGATCCCATTAGCAAATGCATCCATCTTTCCTGTCAATTAGATGTAGCACTTTTCTCCCAGATGAAGGGAGTTGCGCACAGCCGTTACCTTGAAGATCAAACTCGGAGTTCAGTCTTGCACCTGAACAGGCAAAGGACACCTCTTAGTGCAATCCTACAATTATACTGAGACATCTTAAGCTAAATATTTTAATGCACTTTCTTGACAGAAAACATTTTCATAAGTACATACATTTCTTTTATCATTGAAATGCTCTACATGGGTTGTTTGGGTTTTTTTTTTTCCAATTCATATCCTTGTGTTAAATGTTCCCATCTTTAATCTCTTTCTCATTAAAAGGTTTGTTGGGTTTTTTTTTTCCTAAAAGTAGCTTTGCTTTCATTTTTGGAGGGTCTTTTGAGATTTCCTTTTTTTAACATCCAACGAAGATGATATTTTTAACAAGCAGTAATTATAAAACACAATACCTGATAGCTTCCCAGACAGATGGATCACAAGAGAGTGTAATTGGAGGTGGGTAGGAAATTACACCCCTACCATTCACAGATGCCTCTGTTCCTTAGACAGAAACACGTCGTCTGATCCTTGAGAGCTCTTTAATCTAACAAGCACACAGGGAAGAAAATATCCTGCTTATTTCTACACTGAATGTAGCTGACTACAGCTCTGTCACTCAGTGCAACCCATTACAATTAGGTTTTAGACAGTGGATTTTGACAAATCACTGCCTGTTAGAACAAAGTTGCTATTGGAACAAGTTGCTAAATGGTGTGATACATTTTTCATTATTTATCCTGTCCTGACTTAAAGTCTCTATCTTTCTAAAATATGTGTTGCAGTTTCACCATAAATTGTTATGTTGGGAGCAGTTTTCATAGTACAAAATCTACGGTTTGTGCAATACTAGTCAAAACAGGAGAAAATATTGCAGTGAAAAGCTTCAGCCCCCTGTTCAGAAACAACTTGGGACCACAAACAGTTGATGAGTTTTATGTTCCTAAGTATTAAGGAACCACACTAGGCTGCTAAGTCACTCAGGCATTTTTGAACAAGCCTAAGTCATGGCTGACCTAGGGGTAATGCCTAGTGTTTCTGGACAATTTCTTTTTCCAGAAATAACCTGTTAAGTTATATGATGAAAGGCTCACCTCTGCCCACCTACACAGAAGAGCACAGAGGCACCGAGGAAGCCCCAGTGCCCCAGTCAGAGATACAAAAGTGTGTCCCAGCCCCTCCAGGGCTGTCCCAGGAGCCCCATGGGTTGGGTGAGACCCAGCACCATGAGTCTGTGGGGGCAGGTCCCTGCACAGACTGAAGGGACTCTGGAGGAAAGGACTCATTATGGGGTGTGGGGGAAAAACATTCTGCAATTGTGCGAGACTTATTATGGGATGCTTAGGGGAGGTATCAAAGGCTGGGAAAGGGGTGTGGTTTGGGGAGGAATAAATCTGGAAAAATAGAAGAAAAAAGACATAGAAGAGGCCAGCTGCACTTAAAAAGGTGTCTGATCAATATGTTTGTCCTATTGTCTTAACTCCATTTCTAACTCTTTTCTGTGAGTGGGGCTCTCTTGTGTGTGCATGTGTGAACAAGGGGGTCTGAACACAGCAACTGTGGCCTTGGGACCTTACTTGTGGGTACCAGCAACTGGGGAGACTGAAAACCAGTCTAAGCCCAGGTGCTGGAGGGATCTACCTTGTAGATATGAATGCCTCTATATTCCCACTAATGGACCTCCCTCCTGCTAAGCCAGAGAAGGGGACAGGATTAGGTCACTTGTGCCATCTGTTTTTGTGTATTTCTGTCATCTGCTTTACTTTGTGTTACTTTTAGGCTGTGCACATAGGTGTATGCTCTGTATGTGTGGGCACACATGTGCCTCCTGGGAGCATGTGCTTAGTCTTGTTGCTGGCTGAGCAGGGGGATGTGGAGCTGCAGCAGCCTCCCCTCTGTGGGGCTACTGGTTTTGGCAACTCCTAACATAAGCCTTGTGGATATTTTCAGGCAAAGTTTGAAATTAAGCATCCATTTTTCTTAAATGAATTGTCAAATGTCAGATTGAAATAAAGCATA
>VXBL01006572.1:0-25529 GCA_013400195.1 Aramus guarauna | reverse complement strand
AAAGCATAAGCTGTGATGGCCATTAGTATAGGAACAATGAGGAAAATAAATAACAATACCAGATCCTCTTAATAAAGCCACAGTATCTCAATTTCCAGCTCAGTCTTGAGCTCTTCTAGCAGTGAAAGAGATAGACATGGTATGGAAAATGATGGAGGGAAAGCCAAAAAGTAAAGGAGGGGGCATCCTGGGAGGTCTGAAGGTTGTCAGCTCTGTCAGGGCAGAGGACAATTAGATTGATGCAAGGCATATTTGTAAGTGTCCTGACCAAGCAGATCAGCCTCAGGACCTGGCGCCCTCCCAAGCCGCTGAGGTCCTCTGACCCAGAACAGAGGCAATCAGGGAGGCGTGCAGCATGGTCAGCAAACATGAAATGTGCACAGAAACACACAAGCAAGCCCTGATCTCTTCCTTCACCAACACTAAACACATCCAAGAAGGATCATTTATAAAAATATCATTCACAAAATCAGAAGGCAAGGAGGAGGAGGAGGAGGAATAGCACTGCCAGTCCCAATCAGAAACCGGGCCAGACAGTCTTTATTTATTGGGTTGGTTGGTTGGTTGGCTTGTTTGTTTCTCTTAATAATAATACCCTGTGGGTTTCTCCTTGTTAACCTTTTGGGCTTTGAGCCTTGAAGTTTTTCTCTCAATATTTTCTTCAACAAACTGAAAATAATGCTTACAAAATTACCTTCCTCTAATACAAAATGAAAACTGAGATTCTCGTGCACTCACAGGAAATGACTCTTAAAGAAAATAATCAGCATCAAGAGCCACACAAGAAAATTGCTGCACCATCACTTTTCCAAGTGACTACAGGAGAAAACACATTCCTACAGGTCAGGTGAGGAGGTTTCCCTTCCACATCCTCTCCTTAAGCAAAAAAAGAAATCCTAATTGCTCATCTGTGAGGGAAGATTTAGCTATGGGACAGGCAGAGTATGAGGAGAGCACAGAGGTCCAATGCTGCCTGCACCACCTCCACTGCGAGTCATGCACTTGGCAGGGCAGATGGATATTGCTCTTTGAGTAGATTTGCTGTTGCCATAACGAGGAATGGGCTGCAAAGTGCCTAAAGCAAAATAGCAGGATCCCTCTATTTTAAGGAATGTGTGTGTGTATACACTGAGTATATAAACCAGACCTGACATCCAAAGCGGCAGAGAAAATTAAAAGAAAATGAAAAAAATGCTATTTATAACTGAAAAAAAAATCACTTTAAGATTAGGAGCAAGCAAAAGAGAGCCAGAGAACTATATAATCCTGTTGCTTTGTCTCTTCCAGTATTTTGAAACGGCAATAAAAACGGCCACGACAACAATGTTTAAAATGCAGCACATGCCCCAAATGTTTTTACAGTGGCTGTTCACAAGCAGAGTTAAGCTCTGCTGCAGGATAGCCAGATTTATCACTTCAGCCAGTTACCCACAGAACGAGATGTACGTACCCACGAGATCAAGTATTACAGCCGATCAGCCACTCCTGAAAAAACTGGCCTGACCAAACAGATTGAAAGCTCAGCTGCTAACTGGTAACCTGCTTGCTAATTATCCTTTTCACACATAATAATTGACTTACCTTTTCATTATCATATCATTACCTGCATTTTCTGGGCTACCTGCACCCCCTGTTGCTCCAGCAACTGCCCCACACATAGGTGGATGGAGGGAGTGGGGGAACCCACCACTGCTAGGTCTCAGCCCAAAGCCATGAGCTGTGCATTAAACACGGGTACACGATGCCTTTTGGAGGGAAGAGAAGCTTTTTCTTAGCATTTGCTCAAGACCTCAGTCATAGGAATTAACGGCAGTTAAAGCAGTGATGTTCTTCCCGCTCTCTGCCCTGGCCATGCATCCTCCTACCGGAACCTCGGTGCATCTGCCAACTCCTCCTCAGGGAAGATGGGATTTTCAGTTTAAGCTGGTGACCACCAACCAACACCTACTGATTCCAGTGTCCACGGGCTCTCACTGCTTTGATGCAACAGAAACAATCATGCCCCAAAAGGATCCCAGCTAACAGGGGCACAAGGGAGGCAGCAGATGAGCTTGTCAGTCTCCTGCCAGAGTTTCATTTATATCCCGGAAGGACCTCATGTTCCCTGTGAAGCAGCAAGCTCAGCAAACCAAGACCACACTGAGCTAGCATTAAAGTCCAGCTCCTCTGAAATTTTATTTTTATATTCACATAAGCTAAAAAGAGAGCATCCACCTTCCAATTTCCTGTCTGCAGCCACTTTGAAGATGGCCCATATTATTTAACCATATTTTTTTAATGTTAAATTAAAAAATTCCTTCATTTAATACACAAAAATTATTACAGATGCTGGAAGGTTTCTAATGTTTCACCTGAAATGCACACGTTAGACTAAACCCTTGGACGCGATGCCTGAATTAATGTAGATCATTGCAAAGAAATAATTGCTACATTTAAGCTTATACAAGGAAACTATTCAGTGAAGGTGGATAATTGCAAGGCATGTAGGACTAGATAGGAACCACAGATTCTACTTCAGTCAGTTATCAATATCAAAGTACTTGAGACAGAGGTGATTATTTCAGGGAGTATATATAACAGCACATAAATCCTTCATCTATAATGCCTCTGGTGCAGCCTAAGTTCCTAAGTAACAGTTACCCAGCTCAGCATTGCTCCGTGGGGCCCATGGGCAATCCACAATCCATAAGGCACCAGAAGGTGGTCTGTGAACTGATTGCAGAAAAATAATTAAGAAATTAAACCAAAACACACACACACACGCCATCCCACGCAATTGGCAGGCGCTTATGTCAGTGCCTGCCCAAAGGCACCATTCGCTCTCTGGCTGCCGGTGCTTAGATCAAAAAGGCTTGTTGGTCCTTTGATTTTAAAAGATTGAGAAACGCTCATTTAGCCTCCGTGAAATAGGGCAGAGCTGTGACTTCGGCTCCCAGAGCCTGCACCTTCTCCCACTGCCGTCAGGAACGTGCCACCTGCTCCCCACTGTCCCTCCATTATACAGAAACTGCCAGCAGGATTTTCCCTGGCAGACAACAGAAGAAGGTCCAAGCTGCAAAATCTGCATCTTGAGTCAAATTTCCTCAAAACTCTTCCCCACTCTGCTCCCAAATCCCCTGGTCGGCAGCATTAGTGGGGGGCAGGACTGGACCCCGCTGTGCGGAGCTGCCGGATGGGCAGCGTTACGGCTTCGGCAGCGATGCTGCTTCATCTACCCTCTGCGGGACCAACCCACGCGCCGTTCCCCGCCTGGGAGCGGGGCAAGAAACGCCCGTCCCCGAAGGGTCTCTGCTGCAATGGGGTTAAACCACAGCTGCAACCAAAGGGATGCAGCTCATCCAGTAGTTCAATAAAAGGTGAAAGGACCCCTTTATTTATAAATTTGGCATCTTGACATCACCAAATGAAAACAAAGGTTGAGAAATAATAACATATAAAAAATAATTTCAAGGACTACAGACCCCACCGCAGTTTTTCAGTGAGCAGTTAGCGTGACCTGCTAGGAGTTATTGGGTACGCATGTTTAGCTGATTGATAGATTTTATTAGTAAAGCACATTTTTCTGTTTCAAGATCTGTTTCAGTCTGCAATTAGGGGTATGAGAATGTTGTTTCTCCCGAATAAAGAAACCAGTATCTTACAATTGCTCAGACAGAAGAAAAATGTAGTTCAGGGATTTTTATTTTTTTTTAAATGACCCTTCATTTACCGAAAAGATGTGCTTTTTTTCCCCGCACCATTTGTGTGCAGAACCAGGACCAGCAAGCTCCCTGCTTCTCCTTGTTTAGGGCTAACATCAAAAAATTGCCTGTCAGTTTTTCTAAGAGCCAAGAAAGTCAGCTAGTAATCATGTGGGGTTGTGTGGCCAAAGGTACATAAACTGACTTCACATGGGACCCACAGTAGATCAGATTGCATTGGGCGGAATGAAATAAAAAATCCCAGAAGTCTAGTTTCTTTGGAAATGTACCAAAACTGTCTCGCTATACCAACCTGGCACATCATATGTAAAGAAGTGACTATTTCCTAGTACAGTATATGGGGTGTTTTATAGAAGTCAAAAAATCAGAATGGCCTTAGTTTGACATCGTAAACACAATATACTGTAATGTCATTGAGAGACTACTTGTTAACCTACTTGTCCCAAGATTAAATGCTGAAATTGAGCACACAGACCTACCTACAGTTTCCCTCCAAGCACAGACGTGCCGGAAAAATGTCTTTGCCATACAGCTTGGAAATAATTATAACAACTATGTAATAGTAGAAACCACTTCTGTTTAATTCACTGATATTATTTACATCAGCCCAGAGAGTTTACAGCGCTGGAAAGCAACCGTAAGAGAATGACACCTTCCTGTGCAGCAGATCTTCTCCCTATCTGCATCTACAGCTATTCTCCTGCTTGCTTTGAAGGCAAGGCAATGTTTGTAGCTACAGTTCATTCTTCCTCCCTGGGGCAGCGCAGCGGGGACGGGAGCCCACCACCGCTGGGGTAGGGCAACCAGGTCTGCAACAAGGCACCTCTTCAGCTTGGGTTGGCATACCTAATGCCATCCAAAATTATTCCCCACCTCCCCCCACCTATTCAAGACTGGGCAACAGCAAGTTTGCAGGTAGAAGGGTTGCAGAGGACTAACAGGTGTCTCTACGCAGCTGATACAGTTTTAGCTTCTGGTGATAACAAACAGACGCAATCTGCTGCGCCTTGGGTGCAGTTGTAGGCTTGGCAGGAGGGAGAGAGTTGTCACTGAAGCCCATGAGCCCAGAGTAACAAACTTCAATTGTTAAAGTTACTACATTCTTAATCTATTCATATATTTAGCAAGATTAGATTATCTTTTTTAACAGGCTGCACCATGTATTGGAGTTAGTGCATCATTCTTGCTGAATTAAAATATATGTCTCCAGTGTAACTCACAGATCAACAAGAGCCTGGAGGCAGGGATTATTTTGCTTTCAAGAATAAGAAACAATGATATTAAAAAGTGTTGCAGACAAAAAGCTGATATGATTTTATGGAAATGAAGTTTTTTAAAATGTAAACCAGTATTTAAGATTATTTTCTCATAGATTAGCTTGCGAACTCCAAAAGAAAAACACAATGGCTTCACCCGCCATGTGAGATGCCTAGCCTTTTAGAGCTGTAAAATATAAAATGAAACCACAGCAGTTAGATGTGATGAGGCTTGCTCTAACTCCAGATATTAATCGCCAGGTGTCCACAGGAATGCAATGGCAAAAAAAGTGAGAAAGCACGAGGAAACCAATACGACTGACTTCCTAAGCAGCACTGGACCTAAACCTAGAAGTTTCTGCCCACAGCTCCTGCATGCCTAGCTTTCAAAATACCTTCCTGTAGCTGCATCCACATGAGGGCAAATCAGTCATGCTTGTAGAATTGTTATTCCCACAATTAATGGTTAATAGATGCATGTAATTAAGGCGGCCTTCCTTGCAAAAGTGATCCACGCGATGAAGAGTCTAAATTCTACTTATGACACTTGCTGGTAAAGTCTGAAGGTATTTCTGAAAATGGGAGTCAGACACAAAGAATTGCACACTTTTTTTTTGCCTTGTATGGCTAGTAACACGTAGCAATTAACTCGGCCACGTTCTCATTGCTGCTGACTATCCCCAGCGAGCGTTGCTGGGTCTCACAGTTTGCTCTCGACGCTGCATTCCTCAGCTGTACCAGATGTCAGTCCCTTCCTTTCAGAAGGGCTGAAACCTCATTCCAAGAGAGAGAAAGTCCACAGCCCTTTTTAACCTCCCCACGTCTGGCTTGGGTGTTTTTCCTTCTCTTGTCATGAAAGGGCAGAGCACTGAGGAGCCTAACCCAGTACAAGGTTATTCAAGTTATCTGCTTGCCATTAGGTATCACTGCACAGCACTGAATTATTTATTCCAGCTTTCTAGGCAGGTGTGTGGCAAATTTCCATATAGCTTTAATGGGAATCAGATTGCCAGCTTCAAACCCAAATTCTTCATCCGCACCACAGCATGACTGTGAAGTGTTGCTGAGCAAGGGCGGGACGAACAGCTATGTAGGAACAGACCGCACGGTCGCAGCTGGAAGAAGTATGTGAGTCTCACTTAATAAAACTTGATAGAAAATATTTGTAGCTATACAAAAATATCGACAAAGCTGGCAACGTGATACACTTCATGTGACCCACACAATTCTCTCCCGAGGATGGGCACGTACTGTATTTCTAACCTTGATTATCAGTGGGGACTCAATTTCAGAACACGCAGGAGAGCACACGCAGAGCACCTGCTGGTAGGCACAGCTGAGAGTGGCACAGCTCGGTGACAGCACTCCTCATGTGCAGACTTGCTCTGTTCCCATTTCCAGGTGGAAATTCAGAGTAGCACGTGCCCAGGATGAAGAGATGGATCTCATCTACATGTAAAGGCCATACAGAAGACATGGGTGAGCCAGGACAAACCAGGTGGGACCACCAACCCTAACGTGATCCACTTGGAGGTACCAGAGGCTATATTCACTTGACTGATGGTCTGCGTGCACCAGAGCAGGTAACTCTGTGCCTCCTCTGCAGTCAGCAGAGCTCAGGGCACAAACGTCTCATCCAAAAGAAGGTGCTGACATCTGGTCCCCTGAGCATCGCACACTTCACTGAGAGGCACCCAGACAACCAGGTCCAACACAAACAGCAGAAACCAGCAGAGATGAATCATGCCGTGGGCGAGTGATACACAAGAGCCCTTTGGAGGTGGTAGCCTCTAGATGAAAGCCAGCTTGTGTGGCCTCATCAAAGGGCTTGCCCAGGCCAGCAACCAGCAACCCAGGCGGCATGGCCGCCAGATCTCAGTGGTACCAGTACTGCTGGATCTGGTCGAGGAGTAGGTGGTGGGGTGCTCCCTGGGTGGTGGCTCCCGGCAACACTTCCCCTGCCAAGTCGATTGCCAAACATTTATCCTACCCGGCCCACAATTAGGAAAGTTTTGTGAGGAACTGTGGGATGCACTTTCTGCGGTGCACAGCATATACCTAAACGCCCAGGAAAAAAACCAATCTCATTTCACAGGGAAACAACAGAATGCCTTTATTTATTCTCTGCCAATGTCAAACATGCCTCAAATTGAGCCAGATGTTAAAATAAAATGGCCTGATTTTTACTGGCACTGCTACTTTGTGATGATTTGGACAAAAATAAAAACCCCTTAAAACCAACAAAAAACTGCCCAGCTCTAGAACAACAAACCAGATCAGTGCAGAAGAACAAAAAGTTGGTACAAACTGACAGTGTCTGAATTTGTTTCTTTTAATAGATAAATGTCTGTGATTATCACAAAAGGGGTAGAGCCAGCAGTTTGACTGAAGAGTCCTCAACTGAAGGGCCCTCACTCTCTCCCTAGGCTTGCACAAATTCAATGACTGCAAGGCCGGCTTCGCTGCTTGCCTTGCCAGTGGGGCACCGAGGGATGGCTGAGAAGTGATGGTCTCAGTTATGGACAGGGAGATCTGTGCCTGGGCACTACCTGAGTTTGTGATGCCGTAGCTGGAATGTCTGCCAATGGGCAGGCATATATTTATCACAGAGGAGCAGACAAAAACATTCAGTACACCTGAAATCTCACAGCTGTCTCAAATAACCAAGTCTTTAAATGAATTTAAAACACCTCTGAGGTGGCTTCTGTGGGTCCAGTTGCCCAGGGTACCATGCACCCTCAGGTGAATCAGGTACTTGGGGGCAACCTGCATCTCAGTTACTGACTTAAATAAGAAAACATATCAGAAATGGCAAGAACAAGGTAAAGTTCCACTTTGATTATTATTTCGATGCACAACATGGAATTCAATACCTGCTGCTGTCTCATCTGGATCAATCTCCAAATGAGGTGCTTCAAACTATGATAACTACCCTCGTGAATTAACTCAGTTGCATATTGAAAATTGAGTGCAAAAGTGAAGTGGAAGCTCTGCAATGCCATTAAAACTTATTCAGAGACTCGCACACATGAGCAGAAACAGCAATCCCTGGACAACACGGGATGCTGCCGGGGGATGCGATGAACATGGGGCCTGGGTGAAGGGGTTTGGCTCCAGTTTTGCAGACCTAACTGGCAAGGACAGACTCCAATTCTCCAGAAAAAAGTGTCATCTGTGAACTACGTAACTACTACCTGGGAAAAAGTTTCCTATCCCACCAATTTCATTTTCATTTAATGTTGTCTCTGCTCAAATCTCTGCTTTTCCCAGCTCACCAACATTGTCCAATTGCTCCCAGCGGACTGCTCATCACAGGCTCCAGTCTCTTCACATTCATGATTTTTCTACCTAGTTTCAGCTTTCTCCATGCAGCACTCTTCCCACTCAATATGGAAATCCACATTTGCATCTGCCTTTAATGTCTTCCTTACATATGGGCATTTCTTCAAGTCAGCTAATTTGCTAGGGCAAGGAAGTAGCTCTGTGCCTCTCTCATCCTTCCCCTTTCCTCTCCTCCACCAAAAGACTTTCTGAAATGACCCACCCTTTGCTTATCTTCTAAACGACCACCTTCTGACCCGTGCTTTTGAAACATAACCTGTTTCCGAGCTGGCCCCTGCACCCCCATCCAACATACGGGGCTGGCTGAATAGCAGGCGCTCACTTCCCCCCAGTCCTCCCTCTAACATCCACATCCCCCTGCCAAAAGCACAACACCCCTGAAAATCCAAATCTAGAAACATGGGCCTAAAGCAGTTTTTTCAACCCTTCCATGCCAGAAAGGACCAGTATTCTTAAATGATTGTTAACCTTCTTATACCCTTTTTATAATGTTCAAACTTCATGTCTTAGGCAAACCACTCTTTTTAAGACAACCTGTCATGGGCACTCGACTTATTAACTGCTGTAGGAAGTCTTGGCTCGGAGATGGCAAAGCTCTTCAACATCAGTATGGACAAAACCACCATTGCTGAAAACATGAGAAGTTCAAAACAAAGGACATTAGAATAAAAATTTATTTTTTTGTCATCTGCTATTTGTGATGGATCAGAAAAGACCCTGTTGTTCCTGTATATACTGCCCTTCAGAGACAAACAGGATTCAGGGCTGAAAAGACCACAAGACAGCAGAAGATGGATAAGATGGATACAAGAGATGCGATACTTACTCGTGAGAGGTTTCTTCTCCCGTGGGATGGGAGCAGACAATTCCTCTGCCCAGTGCCCCTCGGAGGCTGCTTGCCCTCAGCACGCTCCACCCCTTCACAAACCACCCTCTTATAAACTGCCTGACCTGAGCCCACTGTTGACATGTGGGAAAACCCACCTTTTTAGCCATCCGTTGTTGGCACTTGTTCTTTAGGAAAGCGAGCTCTCTCCAGTTTTGCCAGCCCTAGTCCTCCCCCAGCTTTCCCGCCTTCACCCTGCTCATATTTAAGAGCCTTTTCCCCAAGTGCCGCAGCAGCTCATTCCTCGATGCGCACCCGCACCTCCTCCAGCACGAGCCCGGCTGCTGCTGCACCCCGCTTCCCCCGCGCTTGCTGCCCGCGGGGAAGTGCTGAGTACAGCTGGATTTCCAAAAGCAGCCATAAATTGTGCTGAGAAATGGCATAGCCTTAGCAGCACCTTCCAGCGCTCGTAATGAAAAACAACGCAGAAATTGGTGAAGCCTAAAAGATTTAAAAAAAAAAAATAAATTTCTCCATATCAGGCTCAAAATAACTCTCAGGAGATGGGTCCTGGCTTCTTTTGCCATCCTGAGCAATAGAGATGGAGAAAAGTATGCATGGTCATCTCAGGGCATGGCACAAAAAAGGCAGTTGTTGTGATCTTGAAATGAGGAGACTCCATTCAAAGGGACAAATGAAGTAATGAATTAAGGTATCCTGGTGGCAAAAGGGCTATTATACGTGAAATAAACAACTTTAATGAGGTTATAACCCTAGATTTATAGTCTCATCTCCACGCACAGGACTTCAGGTGCGTTAACTCCATTAGCACTAATGGGACGTGCACAATTAAAGCCTTGCACACCAAGATGAGACTGGTGCTATTAAAATCAGCCACGACCAAGCTTCAGAGAGGTTCTCCCACTTAGCTCAGCAGAGCGCTCCAAAAGAGAGGTGCTCATCTGTAGCTGATCTGATCACTTTGCAGGGTGGTCAAGTATGAGCACTCGCTGTGAATGCTCTGTACGATGGATATGAGTGTGTTGATAGCCTGTCTTTTGAGGGTTAGATGTTACTCCTGTACCTGAGCTTTTCCTGGGACATCAGCTCTCTTCTGCTGGGAACAGGCTCCTGCTCTCCAGGCATGGTGGTCACTAAAACTCTTGGCTTAGTCACCGCCACCTCTTGCTTTCAAACTAGGGAGGAGGAGGCACAGACTCCCCACGCCAGACGTACCGAAACCTCTCGCCTTCCCCTCTCCTGCCCGGCACGCAGAGGCTGGGCTCAGCTCACAGATACAGCCTGCTAAATCTGCAGGGACTGAGGGCTGAGGGCTGCCTATACTGCGCGTGGCAGAGCAGCACGAAAATACTCCAGCTAGCTGGGACAGCACAGCAGTCCAGCGAGGTGAGTTATCTCAGGCAAAGATACATCCCACTGAACTACTTGCTCCCAAAGCCAGCTCTGGTCTGGCCCATGCCCTGGCACGGCAAGATTTAGCTCTGGAAAAATCCTTTGGGAACTCAAAACCAACATGAAACAGCATTGAGGATACCCCAGACTTTCATGGGGACAAAAAAAGTTGCCTAACACTTACAGAATACAGCACAAAATAGCTCAGTGTTTTAAATCTGTAAATGTCTCACCTGTATTTAGGAATACAGCACATATTACTACGTCCAAGTGGCAATTTGCCAGCTGAGACCCTGGGATGCCGCTTGTTTACCTGCTATTCAATAGTGGCACCAGGCAACGATCACCAGCCGAAAAGAGCAGCAGCTTATATTATCAGGTTTTTTTTAGCAAGCAATGCAGACAATATTCTTGGAACAGTTTTCTTGCCAGTGAGTGGTAAAAGCTATTTAAATCTGAGTAATGCCACAGCATATCTGAGGGTGATGGAAAAAGGTGCAGAGGCTGCAAGCAGAACCACAATGATGAAACATTAAATACCAATATGACTTTAGATATTATATTATGCTCTCATGAGAGTTGTAATTCTTCAGA
Organism: Aramus guarauna; assembly: GCA_013400195.1. Taxonomy (NCBI): domain Eukaryota; kingdom Metazoa; phylum Chordata; class Aves; order Gruiformes; family Aramidae; genus Aramus; species Aramus guarauna. The sequence goes on along the minus strand of VXBL01006572.1, from coordinate 14,397 downwards.
TATATGAAGCATTCAGAAAAATGGAATTGAACCCTTCATCACACAAATTTTTTTTCTACAATATCAAAAATGTAATTTTACCAGAAGCCATGGGGACTCCTATGTTCTTAATATACTTCAAGATTTTTACAGGCTATCGTTAAAACTAACTAAAATGCCATACCCATTCTTGCTCATACTTAAGTCTGGTTTGAAAGCTTTAGTTTTGCATTGTAATGTCTATATTCTTGTATTCTTAATACTCACAGATTTCAACAGTACAAAATTCTGACATCATTCATGAAAAGTCCATGTTCACACAGAATCCAGCAGTTTTACCATCAGCTTTAGTGGCAGCAGGCTTAAGCCCAGAAGTCTTAAATCTGACAGACATTAAAGATGGAGAAAATTTACTGGTTAATCTAATTTAGCTAGCACAAGAACATTCTCTACAAGGCCAAGGTTATTAATGGCAGCACAAGTAGCCACATTTATGCGGAGGCTACTTAACATTTTCCATTGTAATACTCCGCTTCAGGATAACTTTGAACAATTCAGGCTAAACATTCCTGATGTTAGCTGTCTGACTAATAGGATCTTTTTTGGGAATCTTTTGCTCAAGGGATTCAGCTATTTCCAAGACTGAAGTTACAGAAAAGAAAGAAAGAAAAAAAAAAAAGAAAAGAAAGGGGGGGGGGGGGGGAAAAAAAGATTAAAAAAAGGAGAAACCCTACAGTTTCACATGAAAAGCTCTGGTGCTTCCGTAAAGTAAAACAAGAGTTTTGGTCATCAGTCTGCTCAAAATTCGAATAATGACTGAGGAATAAGGCTGAAAAAGAGCACAGATTATGGCTGAAAATAAATAACATGATGAGCTAATTCCAGACTTAAGAGACATAAGAAATGAAAAGCAGGTGTTAAGAAGAGGCTAGGCAGAACAACCTGGGCTGGCTGGTAGGGTCACAAGCTGAGGAACCTTCATTGCATCTACGCATTTTGGCCCCAACACTGCTTTGCTATTTGGCAAGTAGCAAAGAAACCCATTAACACCTCTCTGTGTCAGGTACACATAGCAGGTAATTGCATTGTGCTGCTCCCCTAGCTCTGGGAGAGGATAACTGTGCTTCCTATGCAGCCGGCACAGCAGTCTACGCAGATTCATATGATAAAATCTGCTTTACTAAATTTTAGAAATTTGAGCCCTCAAAAAACAGGAGAATCTTGAATTGTCAGAGCAATCTTCAGTTACTCAGCACACAAACTTTTAATGGCCTAATCATGTACTATTTTCTCCATAAGATGTAATAATCAGGCAATTATACTTAGATTCTCTAAATGATATCAAGGACATGCTGAGCACGGGCTGGATTGAGCACATGAAACATTTTAAACACGTACGACAGACATGGCATCTGTCTTAAGGAGCTTACGCTCTGAAAGTACAAGAGAGACAGAATCGCTGCTTACTGCGCTGGAGGAGCGAAGGGCAGAGACTCAAGGACCCGCTCAGGGCGTTTATCCACATCTACCGAATCCAGGCTCAGACACGGGATTCCCCACTAGGCTCAGGCCACATTTCCAGGCAGCTGTGAATGACAAAGCAGCTCATGTGCTTCCTGTCCAGAAGAGCTGCCATTCGCACAAGGAAATTATTCACCTCTGTCTACCAACGTCACTGCTTATACTCTAGTAAGAGGAGTGGCAGCTCCACAGCTATCACCTGGGTGGCACGCCGAGATGGTGGCAAGGAGAGCTTGTGGCTAGTGGGACACAAGACAGGCACAAGCTTTTCTCCAGGTGTGGTGGTTTCCTCTTTTGGGACTGCTCAACCCGTAGCCCAAGACCCCTTTTGCCTCCTTCAATGAGGAAAGCTCGCTACGTTTTGTAGGAGAAAAGCAAAGCTTTGGTTGTCCCAAAAGAGGAAGCAGCAGCTGCCCACGAAGGGGATGAGAAATTTCAGAGAGACGCCTGATTCGTACCACCTTAGTAATTTAAGATAGCTGAAAAATACTGTGAATATGCAAAAGGAATCTCTTCTAATAATGTTGTGATCTAATGAAAATTATGACTTCGGAAATATTCACACCAACAAATGCTATAGGATTTGACTTTTATGCCAGCACATGTAATTTGCAGACAGCCACAATCCAGTCCCTCCATGACCACATAACTGGTTTAGTGCTCAGTTCAGAAGCCTCTTTTCTTGTCGCTCATCACCTTATTTCCCTTCTACAGATAGATAAAATTAAAATGTCTGAGTATCCTTCCCAAGCAGAAAATTTTCCTTTGAGATTGAAGATTCATTAAAAATTTATTTAAGTTTTATGAAAATCAATTAGCAAACAGGAGAGTTTTTCATTTCCAAGTAGCTTGTTCAACTGCAATCTGTGTTATCCACTGCAGAACAGATATGAACCCAGATCTGCGCAGCTTCCTCTTCACCCCCCACCCTGTCCCCCCCACTATGCTGATATCAACCACTGTGCATAAGTAAAGGGTTATTTTGAGCTTTTCTAAAGAAACAGAGCTTATGCAGCGCTGCTGTCTCTCTGAGCTGTTGGAGCAAGTCCAGAGGAGGGCCATGAAGATGATCAGAGGGCTGGAGCACCTCTCCTGTGAGGACAGACTGAGACAGTTGGGGTTGTTCAGCCTAGAGAAAACTCCAGGGAGACCTTATAGCAGCCTTCCAGTACCTAAAGGGGCCTACAGGAAAGCTGGAGAGGGACTGTTTATCAGGGCCTGTAGTGATAGGACAAGTGATAATGGCCTTAAGCTGAAGGAGGGCAGATTTAGATTAGATGTCAGGAAGAAATTCTTCACTATGAGGGTGGTGAGGCGCTGGAACAGGTTGCCCAGAGAAGCTGTGGCTGCCCCATCCCTGGAAGTGTTGAAGGCCAGGTTGGATGGGGCTTTGGGCAACCTGGTCTAGTGGAGGGTGTCCCTGCCCATGGCAGGGGGGTTGGAACTAGATGGTCTTTGAGGTCCCTTCCAACCCAAACCATTCTGTGATTCTATTCCGATACTTAACTTCACTCTGATAACTTCTAAACTCATTGGCCAAGTTCAACAAGATGATCAATCAGTTGCCCAGGAGGGGAGCCAGCAGCCGAGGTAGAGCGCTGGACCAGCACACGCTCAAAATGGGCAGAGTAAGACCTGGAGGTAGCTGGAGATATTATATGGCAGTTGTGCGTAGGAGTCATCGTGAACAGCTATTTGTGGCTGGGCTAAAAAGACCCAAAAGCCACAAGAAACCAAGTCCCTGACTGCTTGTGCTCACATATATAACTGTAGAAAGTGCTCTTCTATAAACTGAAAGGTCCCCCCTCAATTGAAAGCCTAATTGTAATAGAAACCCAGATAGTCTTAGCATATGACTTCAGGAGTCATGTTAAAAATGATTATTAAATCAAATATGACCTTGTAGTCCATGTAAACAAGTTGTTAACATCGCTGAAGCTCGTAATTGCTAATCCTTTTGGAACTCATTTTTTCAAAGCTAGTAATAACAGATTTGCCTGACTACTGTGTTATGTTACGTTATACCATTTAATATGACCACGGTTTTTGCTCAAGGTAAGCTAAAAAAAAATATATATATATCCATATGAAAGTCACACATTTGGCCCAAAGCTGAACTGCTCAAGTGTTACAACCTGTTGTAAGACAGACCAGCCTTGATCATCATATTGTTTTACTACTTTTCCTAAAATATATAAATTGGTCACTATTAGACTTCACTTTCAGGCATATTTATTACCACAGCTTAAAACAGGCAAGGCTGTTGCCACTGCTGCATTGCAGTTACATGTTTTCCGGCTGTAGATGCAATCTGCAAGCTAGTAATTTAATTTACTAATGTTAGACAAACCAATTAAAAGATTTGGGAACAACAGCAACAACAACAAAAAAAAAACAAAAAACAACAAAAAACAAACAAACCCAAACAAACAATTCTGTGACAGACAAAAACTACTTTAAATCCTTCAGTGATATGTTTTCAAAAGCCAAGATATGCAAGCAAGCAAACACTGCATGTGGGATGAAACCCCTGAATCCTTCAATCAGCTTTCTAACCTGTTGGATAGGACTCCCACTCCATCAGTTTTACTGAGAAATAAAAGATGAAATCACACACTGAATGATGAAAACAGGACACTTCTTTTCGTATAAGACTAAATTTGCATTGCTCAAATACAGGAGAAAAAAAAAAAAAAGAAAGAAAGATCAAAAGCTTGATGTATCGTACGATATTTAAGGAACAGCACCCTCAGTAATGGTGACGGATTAATAAATCGATCATTTAAACCAGAAAAGGAATCCTCGTTGCACACATTCTTTTCATCTTATAAAGCTTTTTGAAGTCTTTAGCTGTGTTTCTGCTGGATAAATACATTGCTACCCTTCCTTGTTTATTTTACTGACACCCTGATGCCTTTTACTATCATTGTAAAATGGATCTGGCCATTTTTCCTCCCATATAAACGTTTGCTTTAATTGAAATAAGACATTAACTTTTCTCTCACTAAGGAGGCTTTTGCCAAAGCTGTTGTTTTCACAGACATCCTCTACAGCTCTGTGCAATTTGCTACTGCTCAGCATATGATGAGTTGCATCGACAGCAATCCCGCCTGTCGGAGAAAAAATTAAAAAAAAAAAACAAAACCAAAAAAACAACACAAAAAACCAAACCAACACAGGCCCAACTTTGTGTAAACCTCTTTCCAGTTGTAAAGTCGGTATGAAAAGCTTTTGGATCACTCCCGCTGGACTAGTCCCAAGGAGCAGCACCCGTCTCCTGAGCGGTGCCCATGCATTCAGGCCCCTGCAGCGGAAGACTGGGCGCATGAGAAAGTTGAACTCAGGGCCATGCCCCACACCTGAGCAATCAAAACTGCCACCACGAATTTCACGTTCAGCTCACCAAATTTAAAACACCTTTCCGGTTGCAGACAAAGTTTTTCAGAGGAATTCATGAAAAAGTAAAGCACGTAATGACAGAAGGCACTGGATTTAGAGCAGCATGCTCTTTTTGCTTAAAAATCAACAAGCTGTGGGAAAAACCTGAAGAAAATTAAGAGGAAGTATAAAATCCAGGGAAAGAAAATGCACAGGCATGGAAAATCATGAGGGACATATCTTTCACCCCAGGGCTGGCAAACTGGCTGAGCAGCAGCTCTACAGAGAACAATTCAATTCCTCTCACTGTACACATTGCACATAGTTTGGCTGGTGGTATTATTTGCATCACCAGCTCCTAATGACTTCTTAAGAGAGCACCAGGAGTCCTTTGGCTATCAAGTGAGAACCATTAAATAGTGCTTGCTTCTTAAAGATGTCTCAGATCACCACCAGTGATTTGTCATATCAGAGATTTATCAGAAGGCAAAAAATCTGGCAAGACCGACCAACAAGATTAATGAAAGACTGTGCTCAGGAATCTCCAAAGCATAAAGAGCACAGGCCCAAAGCTGTCCCATGTTCTTTATTGGTTGCCACTGCCAAGCCCATCCAACATCTTTGTTAGCACCAAAAAGGACATCTGTGACCTCACCCAGACCTCCTCTACTCAGTGCAGTTGTTCATACCTGCACAGACGCTACCCATTCCCACCCGGCAGTACCTGATCCTCACTTACACTGTTCAGCTCTGCACTGAAGTGCAAACTTTGACAGGATGCAGAGGAATAGAAATTCAGCCTCTAAAATGTTTAAGTATTTGCGGGAACATGATGTGGAGTGGAAAAGGAAAAGGACATGATAACCTGTGTAAAAGGGGGAAAGCACCCCAGGTTGCCTCCATGTGCATAGTCCGCGGCAGAATGTTCACAGTGTAGATAGAGCTTGGTCCAACTACGAGAACACCAAAAAGAGAATGGGAATAGTGCATCATATCTTGACGTCAAGATAAGGGCACAGTGAGTATGTTTGGATTACAGAAAAGCTCTCCCATTTAGTTTCCTTTTCCTTAAATATTCATGTTAAGGATTAGTCTCTGGCAACAACTGTGGGAGTTAACCGTATCTGAGGAACTGCACTTAAGTTTTTAGTTAAGCAAGCAGGATAGTCCAAAGTTGAGCATCTTTTCCTATTGCCTGTCCTGAAGATAACCTCCGGGCTGTCAGTGTAGCTGGACACGTTTCAGTTGGAAAGGCTGAGATGAACCTGTTCCACTTCATGTTGTGACCAAGCAGGAGCACGCACCGTCCATTACTGTGACTCCTCAGTGAGTGTTACAGGAGCACTAACTTTCTATTTATGCAACCCCACGTTGCGTCCACTCCCCGTTACACCAGCAAAGCCCGTCTGGTTTGTCTGCACGTGAAAAGGGAGCTGGGACAGAGGACCACACCTCCCACAAGTAGGCAGTCACGGCACTACGATCAAGCTGTGATTAAGGGAGATGGCACCTCACATAGGCTCAAATTATCACTACAATTAGAGCACTTTATAAGTAACTGTGGAGCAGAGACAGTAAATGTCACAGCAAAATTGGAGCTATACTGGTGAAGATCCCATGTGTCAACCACCTAGAGGAAATACTGGTTTTCTTCAGCATCAAAACTAAAATAAATCATCCCCTTTTTTCTCCTTTCAAACCTCACTTTTGAGACTTGTACAACATCTAGCTTAGAAGATTTGCCTGTAAGACTCATGCCAATTAGAGCTGGATTCCAAAGTAACATTTTCTCTTACAAGGATTACAGTGCTGTACAAATAAAAAACGATTACAAAACAATTATCTCAACACAGACCTGCGTCGTTAGGAACGTGACCGGAGAGATGATGGCTAGATGGGGACTATGTGTGTAACTAATGACTGCAGGGAAGGTTTTCCCTTACACCCAAATTTCATCTCCTGTGCACGTACGCGCTACCTGCGGACACATGATGGAGACGGAACCACAGGGCAGAGGCCTCGTTTGCCTCTGCAATGACAACAGGCTCGCTGACAGAATGTCACTTTAATGTCACTACATTTTATTAGTATACAGAAAAGCCTTTCACAGCCAAGGAAGGAGAAAAAATAGGTAGTGCTATGGTAATTAGAAATGGAAAGGACATGTCTTTTCATGAACTAGCCGCTGGGTCACTCACATTAGGAAGAAAACATGTAAAAGTTCCAGGAATCTAGAGATAGTGGGGAAGGCTCACACCGAACCCAGCATGGAGACACAGCCCCATCCCTTTTAATTCCTAATTTCCACAGGTGTTGATTCTCATTTATAGACCAACAGCTTCACCTGATTCCACCTCCCTCACTCAGGGAGGCTTCCTCTAATTATTTTCTCCATGGCAGAAGACCAGAGTGTGATTCAGAGCAGAATAATCAAATCACCTCCAAAGTCCACTTACACCTCACCTACTTTTGTACCTCATTCCAACTCAGATCTATACTTTAGAAGCCACAAATCTTTACTGAAGTCTGCCATATTTCTTCATGGATTTTAATTGACATTTAGCACACTCTAGCTAGCTAGATAAAACTCACCAAGCTTTAACTCCAGCACAACAGAATATTACAGCCCTCTTTCTTGCATTTACATCCTCAATCTTAAAGAAGTAATTCAAAATGCACAGCTTGTTTTTAACCTGTTCCACTTACTTATTTTTCTAACACCTCCTTTGCAGACCTTCTAGTATGTATAATATTACTGTTGCTTCCTTCTATACACAGTCACTGCAGAATCGGTCTTCTATTCCCAGTTAGTTATCCAGAAGATCATGTTTTTTATCTCAAATGTCTCAGTCTAATTATCTCCTCCTTACTTCTGTTCCCTAGTTGTTATTTTGGTCCTTCAGAAAACTAGAAAATTAACATGGTTTGAATATTATTTGTATAGGAAATGGAACTCAATCATGTGGCACTATAGCAGGATACTTACTCTCTGATTTTGGAGAAGTTCACTGTATGAAAGCCAACACAAAGGTGCCCAAAGTTTCCAAGGCAAAAGAGCAGACTGGCAATTTGCCAGATATGAGGGCTGAACAAAATTTGCATCCATATTTACATAAATACTGCAATCACTATAGTTTAGACTGGAAAAGAAAAAGTTCTTAGTCTAACCCCCAGTTTTCACACACTTCTGACTTTCCAAAACATTCACCTTGGAGCCTGAAATATTCCATGCTAGGTCCATATTTAGAGGAAGGTATTTACTTTAAAAGACCAAACCACACTCCTTCAGCCATTTTAGGCTCTCAGAAATCATCACACAATGACACACAAGAAAGAACTCAAGGAAAAAAAAAAAAAGTCAATGACAGTAATGTGTGAGTTGCCACGTATTAAACCCTTACATTAGAATTCTTGTTAAAAAGATAAGTAGCCCGAGTTCAGAAATAAAGGCACATTCAGATGGCAAAGTTAATGCAGGGTAGGTACGGTGTCCGTTTACACCACACTAGCTGCTCCAGGTTAGCTACTGCTACAGTTTCTGTCGTGAAGAATTCAGTAGCATCACTGGATTTGAGTCCAGCTGGTTGTGGCAATGGAAAATGGGAACACTGCTTAGCACAAAATGCTTGGGATCAGTCTCCACATAACACTAGTTCTGCATGTTCTGAACGTGAAGCCTATGAAATATTTGTCATATGGAAGGTCCATTGCACCAGACCGTCCAAACAGATTAAAATAAAAACGAGCAACTGCTCCAAGTGACTAGCATGTAATGGCTGTAAGTTCTCAACTAAAACTGGGAAATCTTAAATTTCTTCTGTGAAGTCAGCTATACTGAACATTTGTAATTTGTTTTTATTTCAGATTACAAGTTAAATAAAAGCTGTATTATTTGCTATGACTAAACATGAATAACTGCCAAACATTTAGAAGACCTGAGTGACCACAGAAAATTCCAGTCCAACAGGGCCAACAAATAAGGAAATACTAAAATATTGTTAAAATTTGCCTTTATTTTTCTTACAGGAGAATTCTGCACAAATGAAGGTGACTGTTTTACAAGACTCTTTGCCCAATATACTAAGTTTTCAAAAGGATCATGAACAGTATAGAACTGTAAATAACTTTCTCTGGTGAGGGCTACAGCAAAGTGTCTTCAGTTGTTGTAATCCTGGAGAGCCTGAGCCATGAAAAGCTTGCCCAGGTTCTGTGCATTGAACTCCTTAATATTCTGGCAGTAAGTATTAATTTGACCTGTGAAGAGGAAAGAAGAGTAAACACTTGTCAGTTTTGAAATTCAGAAAGACATCCCAGAACATAATTTTTTACAAAGCCAAATGTGCATGAACCATTCAGGATTTCTACAGAGAAGTAACCAGCTTGACTACTCTACACTTTGGAATTTTATATTTTCAGTATTCCCAAACAGCTTTGGTAAGAAGAAATTAAACTAGCAGAATAGGTAAACCACAGTATGCTCAAAAAACCCCTTTATTTTCCTACAACTCCATTATGTAAAATTTCTGAAGACGTATGACAATAAAAAGAATAAACAATTCTTGCTGCTGTACTGGAAGCTTAATCACATTAATTGTTCAATTTACTTGCCCTAGAAACACTACAAGACTGAATTTCAGTTTTGTTCTTATGCATCTGCTGTCCCTATTAAAATACTTGTAACAAATATTTTCCAGTAGCAGACTGAAAATTGTGTTACTCCTGTTTGACATATTGCTAGCCTTTTTTTTCACCTAACATTTCACTTTATTAGCTATTTCAAAAATCATCAGGGTATGAAGACTTGTCAGTGCTTTACAAATCAAAAGTGCCCATCAAAACATTTTTATGCAAGTACTTCTAAAAGTTATTTCCCTTGCTAGCTAGGAATAGCAAAACATGAAGCCTGTTTAATCAAAATTAAGACTGTTTAGAAGGCCAATAAACTCTCAGTTTAATGCTCTATTTGAAAAGGTTTTGAATGCCTCAGAGACAAAAGAGCTAAGTTTTATTCTGTATCCACAAACTTACTTCATCTGAGTTGAAGTGGATGCTTTCAATTCTTCCCCTGACTATGGTAAAAGAACAAAGAGAGTACTTTGGCTGAAAACTGTTTTTTCCTTTAAGTATAACAGTTTTCAATTCCTACTCTTATAAGAGATGATTCATCCTAAGCTATCACTTTCATAAAACACACGTGTACACACATACATACTTATGTTGCATTTTTAAGTTATGCTAAAGTTGGAAGTTTAAATACTTTAATGCTGCTAGGATTCATTAACTGGTAAAAACTACCAAAACAATTTTTTGAAAGACTCTGGAAGGTATAATAAACAAAGAACATTATTTCTTCTAAAAGCAGCACTTATTAACAGTGTGAAAAAGTATCAATATTAAAATAATCTCTTGGTTACTCCAAAATTTAAGAGTGAAAGTTCAAATTCACTTTTTTTTTTTTTAATGTCAAAACACTTGTTCTGCACACTAAATTACCAGGAGTTTGGTTTGATTTTTCTCTCAGTACAAAACAAGGTGATAGCTAACTGATCCAAAATGCCTGCCATAGCTAAACAGTTTGCTTAGCAGGGCACCTCGGTTTTCTGCTCTCTCTTGCCAATGTGAGGTCTCAGATGCTTTCACCTTTCCAAGAGGCACAGGACGGGCACCGACTTTTGTACCAAACTGTGGCTGCGTACTGCAGCACACCAGTAAACTGAAGAAATTGGGGGTGGGACATGGCCAAAAATACCTATGCTTTGTTCCCGTTTACATTTTCGTTCACCTTGGGGTACAGGAAGATGGGGATGGTTTCCCTAAAACTCTTGCCATAGAAATCAAAGACATTATCCCAATACTGTGTGAAATTAAAAGTAAAATCTCAGCTGCTGCAACAGCCAGTTCAACACCTAGGGATGTTATCAGTATACTAGAGCTGCAGGCAACTGCTCTGAACCAATAGTTTCAAATTCACTTCTTTATTCCTGCCTCTTGTCTGTACAGCCCCCTAACTTCTGGAGTTTAGGGAGGAGCTGGGGTATGACTGCAGGGAGCAGCTTATTGACTGCAGTAGTTGCTACACCCATTTGCATAGAAACCCTGCTCCACGGGGCATTTCTCCAGCTCTCCTTTAAAACCCCATTCTGCCCTGTCACAACGGAGCCAGGAAGAGGCTCTGGCTGCTGCTCTCGCCCTTTCCCATCAACCCAGGAGGCACAGATGGCCAAGCAGGAGCTAGGTACCACGGCAAAACAAGAAATAAAGGGAGAAAGTCTCCATGTATCAAGCTTAACGCTTTATGCAGTGACTCCGGTTAAACACAGTGACTTGCTTTCAAAAAAATATGTTCATATCTGCACAGTTACCACACCTCTGTTACTTATTTAGATGGTTTAAAACTCTTCTCAGTGTGGAAGCTTACCTTCTAAGAGAGGTATGGACTGCCTACTAGCAATAACGTTGTTTTTCTTAGCTTTTTTTTTTTTTAAATACTTCAGACACAAGGGTTGTAGGTCACAGGTTGAAACCGCTGCCTTTGACCAAATGAAAGACAGTATTTGGAATACGTACCAATGCCAAAATACCACACCATAACAGCAAAGGTAATAAAAATTAAGATGCTTTCTAAGGTAACAACTGCACTTCTTCCCAAGCTAACAGTCATATGTGAAAAGAAGAGTTGAAGAGGCTGCTGGAACATTACCTGCAATAAGGAGTGACTCCATTCTTGCAGGTGGCTGTGGTGGTTTAAAAAGTTTATTGATGTCCTCCTCGGGAAGAGGGGGTTCTCCTCGGCTTTGACGCTGTATATTTTCTTGTTGACGTCTCTGCTGGTACTGAAAATAAAGCAACAGACACAGAATGTAACAGGGCTTCCAAAACAGCAAAAAGTTTCTCTTTTCAGATGCTCTTTACCTAACCTGTAAGTACGTTTTAAAAATTATACTTACTCAATGCAATTCAGTTTATTTCAAATAATGCAAATACAATTCATAGGTTATTTCAATTCACTGGTAACAAGCATTTTCTCCCTCCAAGTTGGCACCTTAAATAGGTGAGGCACTGGAAAAGTTTGTGGTACTGAGGCGTTGGGGTTCATTTTTAAGATTTTTGCACAGAGATAAATACTGTATCTGATGGAAGGAATAGAGCATGGGAGAGAAAAGCTTCCACTTCTCCAAGCAAAAAGGGAAAACAAGGGTGGAATGTGTAGGTATGAGAAGTTATTACCTCAGTTATACAAACCAGAAATTCTCAATTTTATGCATGTTATAGGTCAAAACAATATTAATGTGAAAGGGGAAGAGAACTTGATTAAACAACATATTTTATGCCAAAAAATATTAACTCTAAACTGAGAACAAAGTGGTGGCTGAAATAAAGCATAATGGTTCATTTTTCCATTCCAGTTATTTATAGAGATTCTACAACTTTGATGTCATTTCTTTGTGGGTTACCAGAGGATACACTAGAGTAGTAATTTGTAGAAATTATTCTGCAGATTTGTTTTCAGTGCTTCCCTTTGCCATATAGATTACTCAAACTTTATAAAACTTAGGGTAAACCATTTCTTCAGCTATTGAATGAACAGGTGTTCTCACAGAAGTACATACATCCAAAAACACGTATGTGAGATTTTGGACTATATGTCACAGCCAGGAATTAATTGTAAGCTTTGTCTGTCACAGCCATCACATTCAACACCAAGAAACTCCTTTAAAATAAACAGGCCAAAGAGTACAAGGTGTTTTCTCTCACTTAAATGTATCTGTGCACAAGAGTCTGAAAAGAATTCATACTTGGTGGCATACTCAAATGAAGTTGGGTTTTTTTTTTCCAGTAGCAGTGACAAATACATGGGTTTGGACAACGTTAAAAATAAAATCTTAAATGCCCATATTTGTATGTGAATTGCATGTAGTTTCTTCTTTCTTTGCATTACCCCATTCACTTCTCAGCAGTCTGCCTATTATTTTCTATTGAAAAGTCTTGCTCTTAATCACAGCTGCTCCATTTTAAAAATGAAGTTAAGACCACTAACTATGCTGCAGTGAGCCACTACTAAAGCAACTATAGTTAGTAAAGAAATGAAGTGAGACACCATGGAACCTACTTTGCTCTGCTTTTCAAAATAAACAGATCCTCTGGTTATTAACAAGAACCTTTGAAGTGGATGCCATCTTTCTATTCGTATTAGGCAGCAAAGGAAAAAAAAATTTCTGAAGATAACATGCACGAAGCTTCTATGTCCTCAGGAATTACAAAGCCAGGAGAGACCCCTGACCATGTCCTGCTTCCCTAAAGTACTCCCTGTTCAAGTTCCACTTAAGTGAAAAAAGCCAGTTTCGATTTTAAAGTAGTCAGTGATGAAGCATTTCACATGAACCATGGGTGTTCTTTTTAATAATTAGCTACTTTGTGTAGCAATACCTGCAATATTTTATCTTTAAAGTGGCCTGGCCCACTTTCAGTTGCCCGATATTGAATCTTGTCATATTTCTGTCTTCTAGATTAAAGAGTTCAAATTTATTTTTCATGCAGATACTTCTTGAGTAAGCAAGTCACTTGTTAATTTATCACATGAAGTGAATTGCATTCACTAAGATCTGCTTTCCAGGCTTTTAATTCATTCTCATAGTGCTTTTTTCCAATTTACCAGCATTCTTCTATAATTAGACACAGTATTGCTTTATCAAGTGCAGCAACAGCAAATAAAGTAATACCGTCCCCAAATCACAGAACAGTTAAGGTGGGAAGGGATCTCTAGAGGTCACCTTGTCCAACCCTTCTTGCTCAAGCACGGATACCAACAGCCAGTCTCCATACTCTGTATTCTCTAATCAGACTACTTTGGATTTTAAAATGACCTTTTGATATCAGAAATTAAGAGTCGGCATCTCCTCATCAGTACCACTACCTACTGATACAAAACATGACTAAAATGCCATTTCCAATCAGAGAACAGACTCCTGTCTTTTAAATATGGACTACCTCTCTTTTTTTTTTTTTTTTTCCAGATGCACGACTGCATGTAATGATATTAAAACACTGTTTTGGAACAATTCACTTGTAGTTTCAGCTCTTTCATTTCATTTACTAAACCTCTAATCCCTGTGCCCATAGCATAATAATCAATGAATTTGTTTTATCATAAATCACTAACAATGTAAAATACCAAAGAAAGACCAATCCAAACTACATGTCAGCAGAAGCGATTCCATTCGATAATTCCCCACTGTGTTTCTGTAAGAATTTTATCTTGCTTAAATCCAAATTCATCTGTCTCGGGTAACACCACCCAAACCGTATCTTGTGGAAAGAAATCCTCTCATTCAGGTTTTCCATGTTACCAACCTGGTGTTTCTGCTGCTGCTGTTTGCTTACATTCCTCAGGTAGGTATTGTATTTAACAATGTCTTGGCTCATCTCATCCACTCTGTCCATCAGCAGCTGCAGACTCTTCCCTAGGTGATTACTGAAATACAAAAAACATTCATGAAAGATTTATTTTATTAAAAAAAA
>VXBL01006571.1:162465-180238 GCA_013400195.1 Aramus guarauna | reverse complement strand
GCCGCGGCTCCTCCGCCCGCCCCGCCCGGCGCTGCCCCTGAATCGGTCCTTTCAGACCGGAGAAGGCCGCGGCATGGGGCCAGGGCACCGCCCCCGGGATCCGCCGGGGCTTCGGCCGCGCCGCCCCGGACAGGCGGCGGGGCCGGGGCCGGATTATACAACCCTCTCCTCCCTCGGCTCCGGGCGCCGGGCAGGGCTTTACAATACATTTCTGAAAAATGCTGCGAGGAGTTGCGGGGCTGTAGCCGGTCTGCAACCGGCGGGGCAGGAGGGAGGAAGCACCTCGGAACTGGCCCTAGAGAGTCCACCAAAGCAGCACTGTCCAACACGAGCACCACCGTAAAATCCTGACACTTGTTTTGGCAGCCAAAGAGTAAGCACGACGAAGTAAATTTGCTAAGACAGCGATGCTGCAGGACACAGGGCAAACACGCTGCTGTTGCTTTCTGCAGTACAGGCCCCATCGGTAACGGGGCCATCCTGGACTCCCGGTGGGAAATGGGAATAACGATGCCTTTCATGAACAAGGCTTTGCATTGCTCTCAGGACTCTGTGACAAATAAGGGCACGGGTTAGCCCAAGAGCAGAGCTAGATACATTCTGCCAGAAACAGTCTTACAGAGTATCAGCCCAGCAATGACATCAAGACTTTTATCAGAGGGGTTTAAACAAAGGAAGGATGAAGAAGAGTAAAACCTTGCCGTTATGACCAGAGTTAAGAGCAGGCGCTTTGGTAATATCCTCAGAGGGCAAGTGATTAAGCAGCACCCCCAAACGCGAGGTCTGTTGTGACACATCAGCAGTTTTACAGAAGAAACCATTTTGCCATGTTTTCCTAACAAACTTTAGAAAGGCACTGTACGCCCAGCTGCTTAGCCATGCCACATAACCACCCCTCCACACATCTTTTGGACAGGCAGCTGTGCTCACAGCCTGCTGATGTAGCATTTAGAGCCAAGTCATAACAAAAAATGTGATGGCTGTGGCATAACATGACCTAGAACACAAAGCCCTGAGGACATCACGTATTCTGACACACTAAAACCTGATCTGTGACATCTTGGAGAAAACAGTGGTTTTGCCGTTTTAGGTACAACTGCAACACCAGCTGCAGTCAGAAGGGGCAGTTCCCCAGACAGGTATCACTAAGTACTCCAGTTTGTTTACTAAACAGGCATCTTCCCCTGTAAACAGAAGGCCAACAGACTTGTTGAATTAAACCGAACACAAATCATGCCATTGCTGCTGTCACCAACCCAGCATCACTTGGTCAAAGTGGGCGGGAACACAGCTGCTGTTTGCACAACCCAAAAAACCACAGCCACGTGATGCAACTTAGAGGAATAATGTACTACTCTCAGTCCCAAAGCACCTACCCAGTCAGTTACGTGCTGTCTTTTAGTCGCATGTCCAAGTTAGGCCTCCATGTCCTTGTGAAACAGGAGGAATTTTTATTCCCACTCTCCAAGCAATCCACTTAAGACGGAGTTTTAATGACTTCACCGATAGCATGCAGGAAGCCTGCAGTTGATCAGCATTCCACTCCACTGCCCGGCGCTTCATACAGGTTATCCAACCTTTGAAAAAACTGATGCTGGCTCAATCTTTTCCCCAAGTAACAGCAACTTGTCACAGTAACATTAAAAAGCAACAGTCCTAGCAAGGAGAAGAAGGACATCTGCCAAGAGGGCAGTTGCCCTCATTTCGTTCACCAGTGGAATCTGCACAGAGAGAATTTTGTTTGTTAAAAAAACACCCTAAAAACAACAAGCCTGTGATATAAAGCAGCTTAAGTTTTAATAAAAGTCTGTCTATCCAAAGTAAATTAAAGAAAAATCCAGGGGTCAAACCAAAATAAATACAGCTCTGTAGTGTTACAGTTGTATTAGGAAAGCTGGCCTCTCTGTGACTCTTGACAGCTAAACATTCAGAGATGGAGCTTCAATGATCTCACACAGGTTAGGAACTGATATTCTGCTGTTAAAATTGATAGATCAACTGAAATAAAGTTTTTAAGCTTGGTGTCTTTTTACTGTGACTCAGATAAATGACCCACCTCTCAGTCAGCATCTGCATCAAACCGGCGCTTTGTTTTCCCTTTCCCCAGCCACGCATCTTCACAGCAGCCTTTCCTCCACCTATCCATTTTCCTTCATTCAAGCAGTATCCCCCTTTTCGGATCAACTGCATGCTACAGTTTACCTGTAGTACTGGATTTTATGCAAGTTGTGAGAAAACCCAGCATCTCAAAGTCAATTTTAAATGCTCCAAAATAATAAAAATGAAACAAGGTTATTATAGGAAGCACAACTTAAGCACATACACTTTATTTATATGGCATCAAAATAATTTAAAGCACATGTGCAATACGGATTCTCACACTTTAACAAGATTTATAGCACGTGAGCAGACACAAATGGGTTTACTTGAAAGCTGCTGCATCCAGAAAGAGCAGTACTCAACCTAAAAGCAATGTATTTATTTGAAACAGCTACTGGGCTGATCTCTGCGTATGCCTAATCAGAAGGATACATATTTGCACTTCCTCGAGGAAGTGTCTTACAGCCATCCAGTATCCTGCCTATTCACATCCATTGGTAGCTTCTTTTCACTTGCTTCCTCAACATCCTCTGCATGTAACAACTGTTGGATCCGACCTTAGCACAAGCGTGCTTCATCAGTGGCAAAGTGCTTCTACCATACCCCTTACCCACTAGCCAGGCTTGAAAGATCAGGTAGTTGTGTATGGAAATCATCACAAAAATGTTAACAGAAATATCTGTGAATTGACCTACCAACAGGTTTATGACTTGGATGGGTCCTACAGACACATCGGCAGAACAGTAACGACACCAGTGGCACAGAGTAAGGGCACAAAATAGAGGGGAGCCCCATTTCCCACCACTTACACATGACTGTATGTGCTTATAGTACACTGATGTAAAGTTTTCTACATTGATCCCAACTACCAAGCCAAGGAATGGTATTTATAAATTTTATGAATAATGCTTTGTATTTATAATGATGTTATAAGCAGCAGTTACACAGTTACATATTTATTTGCCTCTTTTAGGGTTCCATAAAAATTAAGTGTAAAGCAGCCACCACAGGGATGTATACTAGTAACCAGAGGTTTGGCAAAGAAAGCAAGTCATATCAACCCACACAAGCATACAATGTCGGGGGCAGGGAATCCTAACCATTATTTTGATTAAGGTACAATTCAGCATTTATATGTAGAGAAATGAGGTTTTGTGACATCACATTGTAAAGTTCTGGTTTAAACTGAAGTTTATTGTGTATCCCTGCCTGGCATACAATGTTTCAATTTTACTAGCTAATTAGTCCTTTTGTTTAACTTTAGCATGCCCTGCTACCACCTAGCCAAGTACTCTTTCCAGTTACCTCACAGTGCATCCCCAGTTCTCTGGAACCTCTTAAAATCAGCAATGAAAACATTTCATCCTTTAGCTTGCCTTTAAGCAGTATTTACACTGAGATTACATTTGCTCTCCATGTTGTCATCCTCACACAGCAGTGAAGATGGCATGAGCAGCTCTGCTCCATAGACAGTAAAGGCATGGATTTTGGACAGAAGACAGACGGAAGTCAAACTTGTGACAGTCTCAGAAAAGTAGTTCAGAGGTGGTCATAGTGAAGGGGGAGATAAAAGATTTCAAGGGTATACTTTCAGCTCCACTATGAGATAATAGCAGGAGAAATCGGTCTTCCTGATGACAGAGTGCCATGATACAAGCCTTATCAACAGTGGCCACACGCATTGCAGAAAGTTTGTGCAGAAAAGATTGAGCTTAAAAGCAGTAAATAACAAGGTGCCTACATTTGCTACTTTATTGAAAGCTCTGGTAACAGCACATCAGTGTCTATCCTGCAACTACCACCTTTGGCTTCAACAGTACTGAGGGGGGAGGGTCTGCAATAGGCAGAGAGAAAAAAAAAATGGTATGCAATATTCTCACCTAATCCGTAACAGGAGAAACAAACAATTGCAGCAAGAACAGCAAAGTACCTCAAAAAACGTCACAAGGAACTCCAAAGAGTTTATATTATGGCATGTTGGAAAGGATGCAGAAAATGAGAAGAACCAAGGTTCATCAAGTATCACTTAAGAAAAAAAAAAAAGGAAAGAAAGAAAGTGAATGCAGTTGTATGCACCAAACAGAGAAATCGTGATCTAAAAGGTACTGTATATCTGGCATGTGTGTAGGCACATCTATTGTTCTGAAATCCCCTGAAATGTCAAGTTAAGCCAGGTGCATCAAGAAGTGCGTATGGATGAGAGCGGAAGAACATGAATGTGTTGAAGGAAGCAGCAACAGCAGCAGCTCAGCAGGAGATATTCAACTCTACCGCACTGAATGAGTACCCAAGAACTACTAAGAAAGGATGGGATGGCGACACTCAAGATACTACACAGAGAAGTGATGTGAAATAGAGGGCAGAGTTGATTTCTGATTTTTACCGTCTGCATTCCAATCAGTCCTCCTTAGTCAGCCTACCTCAAGTGACAGAAGCCCTCTGCAAACCACACGCTGGCAGGACACTTGTTTCCTGAACGTCTGTTCCAGGTGAGTTTGTGGCAAGTAGATTCTGAGTCAATGAATTGTCATGGAGTTGGAGAGAAAAAAAAATAATTTGTTTTTAAAAGTTATTATGCTGAATCCCAGTCAAGTTCCAAGATCATCGCATTCTGCTTTCAACTGAAAAGGTTCTTTTCTTTCTTTACTAAGCTGTTGTATACCATTATATAGCACCCTATTTCAGTGACAAATGCAGTAGTCCCTATATGGTACCTTTCTTACATAGTTTATTCCAAAATAATAAAACATCACAATGACACAGCCTCAGGAGGCAGAGAGTTTTCCTGTTTCTAGTTTGCAAAACAATATGCTTGGCACTACTATATAAAGGAACAATAAACTGGAAAATATTTGCAAATAAACAGCTCAAATCTATCACCCTCATAAAACTGTCTTCCATACAGACAAAGTTTGCTGGACAAAAGCCTAGCAATAGCTCCAGGTGATAATGAAGCTCAAGTGACAGGCAACATCTATCTCCAAGAGGATGAAATCCCTTTTTTTCTTTCAGTGGGGGATGAGGAGAGAAGAAAACATAAACAAGTAAAGATGTGCGGTGAAGCTAATACATTTATCATTCTGAGTGCCCAAAAGGATGTCTTTCGACACATGCATCTCAGATTAAGTCAGAGGCAGAAGTCTCGTTAAGCAGAGTACCTGCTGATAGGCTGCATGGGGTGCTCACAGTATACTGTAAAGATTGAAATGCTTAATTTATACCATTGCAGCCACTGTTAGCTCCTTCCTAGAGATAACACAAGTGAGAATTTCATCTTGCATTCCACCATTCTTTTTTTTTTTTTCTTGCCCTAATTTTGAAGTTTAACTAGGCTGCACTCCAGGGAAGCATAAGTGCAATATGCATTTCATACAGAAAAGCTAAAATGAAAGACTCCTGTTCTTTTCCTTCCCTCCCCCAAATCCGCTGGACCTCAAGCTTCATATAAAGAGGTAAAACTTCTAAAACTTTGCTAAGAAGTTCTCCCCAGGGATTGTTTAACGTATTCGGAGCTACTTGCCACATATATACAGAACTCTCCCTGTAAGTTTTACAACACAACTACTGCTTTAACAGGCTTAGGTAAATATGGCATGGAAAACAAAACTCTAATTGCAAATTGGCACAAAACTCTAGACTAAGGAGTCAAAGGTGTAATCAGCACAGGAAAGGAGGGTATCTGTGTCAGCACTGTTATTGGTCAGGACTATCTACGCTTGGGTGGGAAAGACATAGAAGGAAAAAGGAGAGCTGCTGGGAGTGAACTTGCAGAGTTTTCCCAGACAGATGGAAAGCCACTAAGGAAATACAAGTTTCCCTCCTCCTTAGTGCTAAGAATGGCTTTCTTTCAGTACCGCAAATTATTTTATCTGGTAACATCACGTTTAGATGACAGCATGAGGGAAAAACAATTCATGAAACAAGCATGAAATTTATTCTAGGAGATTTTTCTCCAGGCATGCATAAAAAAAATACAGCACACAGAGTTTACATTATGTAAGATTAAACAGGGGAAACTATTCATTGTAATTCCTGGCACTTACAGAATAATTCCTTAGCTACTACTTCTAAAGAGCAGGACCACAAAATCCAGAAGTCACAAAATTAACTTGGTTCACACCCAGACCAGTGCACATTTGCATGCCACGTACAACTCAAAACACACATGCTGCATCCCAGCTAATTTGGTTTCTTAATACCTTGCAGGCCCAGCACGGATCAGAGGGACAGGAGGTCAGTAACAGCTTCTGCCATGCAAACAATGCCAAAAGTACCTAACTTAAAATCTGAAATAGTTCAAATTTATGAAACAGATGAAAAATTTTCCAGCAGTCGTTCAGCCTTGCAAAGGTGTATAAGTACTGTTTGCATTGCGGCAGCTTAGCCCAGAGGAGGGGCCACTTCACAGCTCTGAAGTAAAACCTGTTTGGTCAGAATGCACGTCAAGGCGTGCACTGGAGCTGGACACAGGGCTACAGAAAGACACTAACAAGTGGTTTGGCATAGGGACTCTCCTCTGCCAGGGCTGCATTTCAAGCAGTTGTGGAAGTAAAAGCGTGAAGATCTTGCCTTTGAGGAATCCTCAAACCTAACATACTGCCAATTAAGCATTTCGAGCCACTTAGAAACATTTACAGATCTTTTTCAGTATATTATATGAGAGATTTGTAGGTTTACTGGGGAAAAAACTTGAAATTTTATAGGACAATTCTTGACACTTGGTTATAGTCAAGATGTTACACACAAGAACTCATCACATTCTCACAGCAGCACTGTCTTGGGTCTTTGCACTTGACAGTCGTGCTTGTGAGAAAGTTCGGCTGCATGTAGGACATACACTTACATAGGTACAGATACACAAAACTGCATAGCATAAGTAATTTGCTTGTAATTTTCCTAAAACTTGTTACAAAAGTATAGTCAGTTTTCATGCTTTGATTTTCTGATAAAGAAAATGGCTCAAGTGCATTCACTTACTCATTTGATTTGAATTTCATACTTTGATGGTATAAAACCTTAAGCATCTTAAAAAACCCAGCATGATCATATGATCTTGATATCAAACCTCTCCCACAAATTCCGGACAGATTTGGACTTTTTTCAGGTACTGCACTAATACATGCTGAAAGCACACTGGTGTAGTTCAATAAGGAACAAAAAGAAAACACAAAACAAAAAACCAACCTCAACACCCAAAAGAGTAAAAATTTATGGAAAATATCACTTCTCAATNGAACAGGTTGCCCAGAGAGGTTGTGGAGGCCCCATCCCTGGAGGTGTTTAAAGCCAGGTTGGATGGGGCTTTGGGCAACCTGGTCTAGTGGAGGGTGTCCCTGCCCATGGTAGGGATCTTTGAGGTCCCTTCCAACCCAAACACCATTCTATGATTCTCTATACAAAAAGAATATAAAACACAGCTACTTGAATTATCTCAAACCATCAGAAGTTTCCTTTTTAAGCTCAGAATATTTGAAAGGAATTTTTTAAAAAAGCCCCTCCTGGAAGCGTACAGAGGCCATGAGAAGGTCTGCTTATGACAGAACTGCCTTCCAAATTATGGCTAGATTATTGCTTTACAGGACACAGGTATTTTTATTACTGTGACACACTAGCACTGTTGTAAACCCTGGTTAAGAGGCAATCATGGATTACATCTTGAGAGAGAAACACCATAAAATAAACTTCTATGAACCCAAATCTCATCTGTTCAAGGACAAAAGAAAAGAAATGTTAGAATGTGCAATGGAAATGCCCTGAGTTTAAGCCAATCATGGAGAAAAAAAGACATGACACCATTAAGCACAGATGCTGTATATAAAGCTTTTGTGGTGCTGTCTTGCTTAAAATCTTTGTTTTGCCTAGAATTTGTTCTATGGCTAGATTTACACCTTTTCCCCCGTAGTCCATTACAGCTCTTCAATGGATGTTTATTTACTAGGAAACAAAGAAAAGCACTGGCTGACAGAAGAGCTCTGCCATTCTGGTTATACAAGATTGCCATTGGTCATGTTTTAGTAATGCAATAAGAAAATCAGCTTTGCCTGCTCTCAAGAACAAAAAAGTCGCACTTAAGGTGCGTGAGAGAGGATATTACTGCATCTACTAAGACTATTCTGCATGAACTTTGCTAAATAAGTCTCTACCCAATTCCATAGAAAAAAAAAAAAATTACTGAGATTACTGTAATCTACATTTCACATGCCTTGTTTTGCATACTTCTAAACCATTTGCTTTCAGAACTTTGTCCACATCAATATGTACTGAGACTAGGATCAATGGGTGTAATGTCATACTATTACAATTCCTACTTAGACACTGAGAAATACCATTACCATGAACATGGCAAAGACATCTTTTTCAAATAGTTGATGAAAATTGCTTCATGAGTGCGCAAAGGCAAAGTTGCAGTGTTACTGTGAGGATGTACAGGCAGGCAAGCACCAGAGGAGAGAGAAATACTATGTGATAACAGAAGAGGGGAAGGACAACTCCAGACTTCTCAAAGTCTAACTCTGCCACTACTTCCTCTGAGGTGCAAGTGAAATTGAACCTCTCTCTAAAGCAAGATAAATATATATCAAATTTTATATATTAAATTTTATCTCAATTCAGTGATACACACTACCTGAAGCATTTTAGCATTGTTCAAAGTTTCTTATTGTGGAGGCAAAAGCAAATACTAGAATATATATTCATCCTGCATCTTGAGCTACTTCTGCACTTTGAAGATACGTTATGTGCATCAAGCAAATATGCTCCAATACGCAGTACATGAATCTTTCTCTTTTGACGTTCTGCTCTAAAATTGGTTTGAAACCAGGGAAAATACATTGTGTTCCACTATGCAAATAGCAACTTCCCTCTACAATTATAGTACATCTTGCTGAGAATTGCATCATGACTGGGATACTACCAAGAGGACAAACATTTAACCACTATTCTTAGTTTGTTAGAAAATTTTTCCCACATTACATAAACACATACACACCCACACATGGGTAGCACCATCAATCTTTTCATTGTTTTTACTTTAGTAAAGGAACAGTTATTTTACATTTCAGTAGCTTTATTTTTGTTAGTGTTATGAAACAGGTTTTAACTTTTCTCCTTCAGCTTTCTTCACTATTATTCTTCCCTTTTCTTTACCATAGTTGCCTTAACTTTATGTAAGATGAGATCATAAAACAGGAATTAAAAATTGGCATACTGATTGCAAAATATCCTTAAAACTTCAGTAAAAGAATTCACTTCTAATTGTGTATTCAACAGAAAATGGATTGTTGAGGAGTTTCTCCTGATGTTTTCATAAAATGGATAGACGCACATTTGACAAATGAAGAAATAAGATGTATTTCTAGTTTGCACACTTTAACCAGAAGCACTGGGAACAAAACATGGCAGATTATTGAAAATATCATCTAAACTTTACAAGCTCTTCCATAGGTTGGCCATAAGTATGAACCATGCAAAATTCTTCTACACAGATGCAGCTTTGTATCATTTTACTTGTAAAAATCTCTGTCAAAGAGTCAGCCAGCTGAGCAATAGTCACATTAAAGACAGACACAGAACAGCTAAGAAGAAATTAAGCTCTCAAAAGCTAACTTTGGTATATCAATTTGCACTCCATATTCAAGTTTCTGATTATACTTCAGAATTCAATTTTTCATTGCTTTGGCTGGAGCATGGTAAAATACATACAGATTCTGTTCCCTGCTGCTCTACTACAAGCTCAGTGCTAAATCTACAAGAACATACAAATGCTGGATCCACTTCCAGTCTTCCCAATCCAACAAGGCTGTTAGATATGCATATAAAACTGATAGGCTTCAAAATTTTGCATGTGTTCAAGTGCTATATTAAACTGGAAATTAAAAGATTGGATATTAACCTCTGAGAATCATGATCCATATGATGCAGCTTCCTCAGGGCCAGGGAGGAAAGGGAATGAGTGCATAGTATTTTAGCTCTACAGGGTAGAAGAAAATCTTAATTTTCCTCCCAATACATGCTCTACATTTATACAATGAACACATGGCCAACTAAATGCAAATTTTGAAAAGCATCCTTTTATCATTAAAAAAAAGTACAGCTGTTGCTTTTAATGATACAACATTCAAAACAGGCTGCTACTGTAATTTCTGAAAGTAATAAAATATTTTATCCCACAAATTAGGTTTTGCTTTCTTTGCATATGCAAGTGTTCATGCATATTTGGAACCTGACCACTAAACTGCTAGCGGTCCTGCTTGTATGCCCGTTGACCAGCAGTTCTTGTACAAAGTATCTTTCTCCTTACCTTTTTCTATGATTAAATATATAAAGAAACAGGTAAAAATCCATGTAATTGAAGTCAATATCCATATCCATCACAGTTTGAGTGCATGCCAAAACATAAAATAGACACAGAAATAATACCATGGAGAAGTGAGGCCCTGCTATCAATCAGCTGAGCAGTGACAGACACCTATTGCCATGTAATCCCAGGCCTCTCAACAGCCCTCAGCACAGCAGCCCATCCAGTCCTCTTGGTCTGCCTGAATGGAGAAGGGAAGGTCTAGGGCAGGGGCGAGAGCTCAAGAAAGACTGTTTACTTCCTACACCAAAAGAAAAGGGACAAGAAGCTATGTTTCATCATCTGAGGATTCAGTAAGTCCTTCAGGAAACAAGCCAGCTCAGATAAAACTTTACCTGCATGTTGCTAACAGCTGAATCCATGCTGATTTATTCCTTCTCCAACTGGCTATTTAAAAAGTAATGTACACCTCCTCTTATCTTTCGCCTTGTATGACTACTGCTTTGTCTTCACCAATAATGGCTTGTTGGGGACAGCAGTTTTTGAGACAAGAGAAAATATGCAATCATTATCACAGCTTAAAATTTACATAGAGACAAGATCTGCCAGGCAGGTACAATCAGCATTGCACATCCCTTCATGGGGTTGACTTCATCTGTTTTAACCTTGTAGATAAACTTAATAGTTGTATCCCCACTATGGTTTTTATAGCTTACATATTCTAATTATTTTACAATGAAAACGTGTGGTTTTTTGATCCGAGAAGATATGTTGCCTACACAAATATAGCCTGCTAGCAAAGAGTGGCTGCTACTGTAGACACAGTGCTTCCTATGAAATCTGTGCTTTGCACGTGCATTTTACAAGTCACCTCTCACCCATGCCCCTGAGCTGTCCAAGTAAAACAAGCTATACTGGTGAAAAAAAAAAACATATTTTGCCTATAACTACACTTGACTTTCTTCCAGTGCAGGTGTACTCTCAAAAACTTCTTCATAGCCCAACCAACAACGCCAGAAGACATTTGGAGCAGAGACAAAACATACGTGGGTAACGCCCAACTTTTCCACCGGGTGATTCACATGTTTCCTCCAGTGGCACGCTAGGCTCGTACACCACAGTACCTACCCTACGCTTCCCTGAAGAGCCTGATTTACTGGGATTGCACAGAACAAAGACACTGCACGTGCAGGGGACATGGCAACCACATGGGGCAGCCCATAGAAGACAGCAGCCAAGGCAGGGTGGCTGCCCGTCTACAGAGCTCCTTGCCGGGGCCCTCGGGGAAGGATGGGCAATTAGGTGCAGGCCACAGAACCAGCTACCGAACCAGAGATACTCAGGTACACTATATGCCAGCATACCACAGTAACCAGAGCAGTAGGCTCTGGGGTCAGAACCAGCCTTCAGTTTTTGTCTGCCTTCTGCCTAGTTATCCCTGTAGTGAATCCAAAGCTTAATGAGCCTAAAGCGCACCTTCCAGAAAATCACGCCCTCCAGAAAGCAAGTTTGCCGACGACACCAAGCTGTGTGGTGTGGTCGACATGCTGGAGGGAAGGGATGCCATCCAGAGGGACCTTGAGAGGCTTGAGAGGTGGGCCTGTGCGAACCACATGAAGTTCAACAAGGCCAAGTACAAGGTCCTGCATGTGGGCTGGCACAATCCCAAGCACAGCTACAGGCTGGGCGGAGAATGGATTGAAAGCAGCCCTGAGGAGAAGGACTTGGGGATACTGGTGGATGAAAAGCTCAACATGAGCTGGTAGTGTGCGCTTGCAGCCCAAAAAGCCAACTGTATCCTGGGCTGCATCAACAGAAGGGTGACCAGCAGGTGAAGAGAGGTGATTCTGCCCCTCTACTCCACTCTTGTGAGACCCCAGCTGGAGTACTACATCCAGCTCTGGGGGCCCTAGTACAAGACAGACATGGAGCNTCTTTGAGGTCCCTTCCAACCCAAACCATTCTATGATTCTATGATCTGACAAGAAAGAAAAAACACTTATTTTGCTCAGTAATTTGTTTCCATGACTGATCACGTCCATTGTCAAAACGCATGTCCTTTGAATATTTGAAATCTCCTAGCCTTAACATCCATTTGTTTCCAATTATGATTGTTATCCTTTCTCTGAGAGATTATAGCTTTCTTCTTCCTCCCTTTTTGTAACTTCATTAGCTAGATATTATATTCACCTCTTGACCTTCTGAGAAACTAAAAAAAAAAAAAAAAATCTCCTTATGCCTCATTATTAGAAATCTTTTTTCCAGTCTTTAAATACCATAGGTCTTTTCTGCCTTTCTAATTTAGAAAGGATCCAAGTGCCTACTCAAGATAACGTAAGCACAACTGATCAAAAGATCTGGAGCTGTTCTTAAAGTCTTAATAGGGATGAACAAGCACAGAGAACTACCTGGATCTTCATTCCCCAACATATTAAGCATCATTTTTCATTTAATAATGTTGCAAGTTTCAAATGTTTAACTTTCTAACATTTAAAAATTCAGAGAATATTTGCATCCTAAGACAACAGAAAGAATGCTGGTACTCATTATTTAAGGAAAGAAAAGTCTAGAAAATCATCAATTTATTTACATTCTCCAGACAGAAGAGCTATAAATATAATATAGCCCTTGTTCTACAGCTATTTCATCAGCTTAGTGACAACTAGGATCATTTCATCCCACGCAGGTTGTGCTACCTTCAATTAAAAACTTCAAGGAGGAAAAAAAACCAACAAAACCAGTTGTTTTTCTTGTAATCCATTTTCTTTGCTTTCTCACTCGCACCCATGGAGGGAAGGGGAAGCCACAGCATGATCATTCAAAATTAGGTTGCAAGAAACAAATAGATAGCATATGACAAAAACATTATGTCCTCTTCCATATAAAATTAGCTCCTTATCACTTCATTGCTTCCACTGTAATTCTTGGAACACCCTTGAGCAAAGAGCAGTATTGATTCAAGTCAAATTATCTGACCCAAGGGACTATGTAGAAAGGAGCAGGGAAGATGATACAGCCTAAAACCTGAATGAGTGTCTTATCATCTGCTAATATGACCATTAGTGTGGAAAGACGCTCAGTTCCACTTTACTGCCCACTGTCTCCAAGGCCTTCCTCATTCTCCTCCCTTACACTCAGAAAGAGCAAATGCCTCCTCCCATCCTTTACAAGGATCATATTCAGAAAGCAGCAATGAGAGATCCCAAAACAAGTTGTGCCCCCCAACTCCCTCAATACTGTCCTTTGTCTTGCTTTAACAATGCTACTTTTAATGTACAGAACTCAGAGACGATACATCCATCCATACCTGAACTCGCTGAAAAACATTACCCACCCTCGCCTTTTCTATAAACACACTCCATATATTTCAAGAACTGTTGGGTTGCCTGATGAATGAGAAACCCAAGGCCTAATAGACTGCCACTACGCAAGTCAAAACTTGCAGACATTTCCCAGCTTCAACATGTTACACCTCTACTAAAAGTGAAAGCTGCAGTTTATCCTCTTTGGGGCTTCATTTACTGCCTCATTTCTAATTCCAGTTAATCAACTTCCAACAAAACTTGAAAGCCTATGCCCTCTCACCATGCAACAAAGGAAGCCAGATTGTCTTCCTGTACTGTACACATCTGCTTTTGTACCACAACTTTTATTAGCAGATTGTTGCTTAAGAAAAAAGACTGGCAATGGGAAACAGATCAGCAGCTTGGCATTTGTTTTACTTGCGTAACCTTTCACAAACAGCCTTGCATTTCCATGAAGGCAACAAATGTCTGCTGTGTGCAAATACAAATATTAGATAATCCAAAAGCTGCAATGTTGTTCAAAAATTGGCTGAATGGATACAGAGAAACTAAACTAGATTGACATTCAGATACTCTCAAACTTCTAGAGTGAAATTTTTTAATCTCTAAAAACCCATTTACAGTAAACTAATATTTAAATAGTGCTTACACAGTCAACAAATAAAGGTCATCAGCCCCTCTAAAGAGTGTTCTTTAGTAGTCTACCAAAACCAAATGCCGCTAGGATCTTCTGAAACCCTCTGAGGGCATCTTTCAGTGATGCAGCTAAGCCACTCTATCAGCTAGCTTCTTCAGAAGGGATTATTCCCATTCATTCCTCCCTGCCCAAATCAACTGGAAATGGTGTATTTTCATAGCATTCATATTTTGCTAGCTTAATCCCGTGATGCTGCTCACCAGGGAGCAATTTCAGAGTCACTGGATATATAAGAGAAACAGCAGAAACCCTGCTAGGGATAGGAAGGCCCTTTCAGGGGATGTTTGCCACTGTACTGGCTTAGTCGTACTATTGAATGGCGTGCTTATGCTAATAGCTTCATACATGCACTAGCAAAGAACAATGCCCAATGTGTGTAACTACATCAGTTCCAATAAATGACAGTGATAAGACTGTATACAGAGAAAAATTACACTTGTTCCATTGTTCCACGCTGCCAGGACATGGTGTTAAATACCACTGTAGGAGGAAGTCAAAAGTGCTCCAGAACACAGGAAAACACTTGGAGGAATAGGGGACTCAGACCTGAGACTGGAGAGGGGCAATCCAAGCGGAGCTGGTCAGCACGCACTCACATGTCAGAAAACTCACATGTCAAGGACCACAGTTGTAGTTTACCAGAAAACAATAATCTCCTCCCAGTCTTGCAGGTTTCTGGCCGCCCTTTGAAGGATTACTCTAAGCAATAACAATAAAGAAAACCAAGTGTGAGCATTATGTCTGAATCTTGAAGTGTGTATGAAGTTTGAAGGATGTGTTTTGGGCCAATAGGGAATTACTTCCTAAGGATGATATGAAGTATGCTCTTAAAGAAACACTTTGTTTATAAGTATCTTTTTAATCCTCAGAGACAGATCTATTTTGAAGTTCCATTGTTATATTCCAATATGTACTTACAGGGCAACAGATGAATTGCAATTATTTTTCAAGACCATGACAATGAAAATATTTAATTTGTATTGCAATATAGTTTGTAACACAGAAACTGCTTCGTCATTATCATACTTTATCATAATAAATCTGCTCTATAGTATGAGTAACTATCCTGCACACACAGAAGTGTAAATTCACACTTATTTCCTATTGACAGTGAAGTTGAAAGGTTATTAATCTATGTAGATTTTCAATGCATGTAAAATATCAAAAAGTTCAATTTACTTATTCAGTCCACTAAATTTCTCTGAAACATTAAGAAACTCTCTCCCTTCAGAACCACTACAGAGTGCAAGCTGATGGATAGAGCAAAAGTAGCAAACTTACACACAGCCTAACTCCTTTCTGGAGCATAACAGAGAAAAGGGAATTGATAATTCCAGAACAACTTTCTGAAAAAACACAAAACCTTGCTTTTAGTGTTCTTGAACCATTTTTAGGAGAGCTGTTACTTATTCATAGACCTCTCTAATACACTGTGACAAATTACTACTTGTCCTGTATCTGGGGGGTTCTGCCCATGGCAGGGGGATTGGAACTAGATGATCTTTGACGTCCCTTCCAACCCAAACCATTCAATGATTCTATTGCTATTCCACTATTGATCACATACTGCATTATTGACTGCAAATTTCTCTCACAGAGAGCAAAACTATCGGGTTTTTTTTCCTTAAAAGGAGAGCATAAAGAGGAGACATGAACTCTAACGTGTTAGAAGCTGCCTCTATGAAAGTAAAATTTATTTTTGTGATCTGTAATAGTGGAGTTGACTTTAAAACACAGCAGTCTCAATTTGTACTAATTTAAATCAGGATGCACAAATATGAATAATGTTCAAAATTTAAGGTGGGAAAAGGCTGGAGCTACTCTTGTTCATGTAATATGGGACAGAATTGGAACAGCCATCAAAATTTAAATGAACAGACTCAGTCTTTGAGCAATAGAGTTGCCACACCTACACTGATAACCATTTAAGTCATAAGAGAAAGAAACAAATCATTCTGTTTTTCTTATCATGTATGTTTTTACTGCTGTTACAAATTGATTAGCATCGCAGAAAGGGCTACGATTACTTTCTAAGTGGCTTAAGCACACCTTCCCTCCCTGCCACTCTATCCTCGGTTCCTTGCAAAACTCACTCTTCAAAGTTTAATAATCTGTGACAAAAACTAATCTATAAAACAGAAAACAAGGGGTTTGGGAAGAAATCTTGCAAGGAAAGGGGGAAGATACTGACAAATTTTCTATGCTTCAAAGAATGGGTCAAAGTAACATAATAAAAACTACAGGTCCAGCTCTTTTTATCATCTTTCAGCCTGTTTCTCTCTTTCATAAAGCTTTGAGGGTAAGTCCGGATGAGATGGACTGCAATAGCAATGAGTTGTTTTGACAAGGGTCCAACTAAGGAACTCGCTGTAGCCTTCAGCTGTTTGCACACTCACATTTAGGCTGGCAGCTGATGCAAGTATGTAGTCACTGCCTGTCTTTTGTTTTTCAGAACAAGGAGAAAACACATTTTCCCCTCCCTTGTCTGGGAAACAGGAAATAGATTCTTATAAAGACTCTCCCACATACAGACTGAGCAGGAAAAAGGTGGAGTTTGGCAACATTAAGATTTGTTCTTCAAATGCAGACCAGTAATTATTCTAAGGTAAACGACAGGATGGCTGGGCTTAGTAATGTTTACTCACTCCAGTGCCGCTGTTTTCAAATGTATTTATATTTCATGCAGACGTACCCACAAATGTAAAACTCAGTTATTTTTACCTGAGTTTTCAGGTGGTTAGACCCTTGCAAAGACTTTATTTACCTTGACATAAAGGCAACAAATGCAAAGAAATACAACTTTTTAAATAACTGTACAAGTTAATTAGTTCTTAAGCTCCTTATAAAGTGGCTAGACATTTTTATCCCTATTTTATAAATGAGACT
The DNA here is from genome assembly GCA_013400195.1 of Aramus guarauna. NCBI lineage: Eukaryota > Metazoa > Chordata > Aves > Gruiformes > Aramidae > Aramus > Aramus guarauna. The sequence continues at coordinate 162,954 of VXBL01006571.1, read as the reverse complement.
ATACTGCTTCAAGTACAGAACATAGCTCCCTAGAGCACACGAAAAGTTCTACACCTCCACTTCAGAAATCATAAGCTAGTAGCAATATTGTCTTTAGCTTGGGGGGGGCATGGCAAGTCATTAGGACAGAAAAGTATGTGGGTTTTCTACGAATGTCAGTCACTTGATAACTGTACCTTGTATGTCTGGAAGGACAAATCTTGTTGATCATATGTATTTCAGGAATTTATATTAAAAACTAGTAACAGGGAAAAAATTAGTAGGAACACAAAGAAGGGTCTCCACTGAAAAAAATCCTGAGATGCTGTTTTGAAACTACCTGTGTATGAACTACCCCCCCAAAAAAAAATCCTAAAATAACTTACTAAATCCAGAAGTTACATATCTATCTGACCTTTTTTCCACTAGCCAGAGTCTGAATTTTTCTGTGACTACCTACATCAGAAATCCAGAACCCATTTTTATATACATACTGTAGAAGGCCTTTCC
>VXBL01006571.1:63171-162440 GCA_013400195.1 Aramus guarauna | reverse complement strand
GACACTCAAACAACCAAACCTTAGGAAAAAAATTGAAAAGTTGAACCACAGGAGCAGCTGTGAATGATATAGGAGACACTGAAGGAATACAATCGTGATCGCCTATCCTCTGTGGGTACCAAGAACATATATATAGTTTGCCTTTTGTTTTTACATGGGATGTCCTAGCCTACTTTTAAAATGCAAACTTTTGCATGAGATTATTCTTTGTAACATGCTCTAAATTCATTCTAGGCTTAGAGCTTTTTAAAAGCTTTTCATCACACAGGGATGGCACAGTTTGGTAAAAACATTAACTGTTATCTAATTTAGATCTCAAATTGGTTACCTTGCGGGGGGGAAAAAAAAACCTGGAATGTGCTCAATATACAGCTCTTTCAGAGTTTATGCTCCCTACATTAAAAAAGCTCTAATGTTCATGGAGTGATATTAATCAGCAGCTCTCAAAATGGTTTAAATCACATTTTTCTTTTCTGTAGCATGTGCCTCCAACATAAATTTGCATAATATGTCTGTATCACATATTCCTCCATCACAGCATATACACCATGACTTCCAGCTCATGCCAGTGCAGTCCATGCATGTACCCTGACACCCTCTGTCAGTCCCCCTCCCTTCCCCACACGCCAAAATCCCCAGCTCTCTACCCATTCCAGGAGTATCCAAACACAAAAAGACAACCCAGTTAGTTTTCCATCTTGTTAGGCGAAGACAACAGGCTCTCCTGCTTTGCTCTTTACCATAGCTGCCTACCTTTTCTCCTCTATTGCGAGGCCAGTGGCAAGGAACGCACCATGCGGTTGGCTCCCATGCTAGAAAAGGGACCAGCCAGGAATTTGGGCCAGGCAAGCTCTACCAGAAACAAACCACTCCCAGCAGAGGCAACCTCCTCCGGCATTACAGCATAGGGTCCTGCGTGTAACAGTTCTTATTGCACTGCTCCAATGCTCCTCCTGGCTTCCAGGTCACCTCAGAAAGGCATCAGCATTGGTTTCAGAGTTCAAGGCATTCCATACCCTGTGGCTTGGAAATGGCTACAGAAAGGTATTAAAATACAATTTTCTGATTGCAAAACTTTCTCTAAAACAAGCCCCTATGTAAATCTGCCCAGTCCCTTCTATGTCGGACAACAGGAGAGAAAGCAAACAAAGTGAACACACAGAGGTGTTATAGACCTAGGAAAATAATGTTTTGAAAACAGCAGGTTTTGTTTAAACCATATCCTGAAACACAAAAAGAAAGGTCTCTCATGACATGAGTGATCAGTACAATCAGCGCAAATAAAAGAAATGCTCCTTTGGCAATGTACTTGATTTTATGTAAAATCTAAGCTGCACAGTAAATGCCTGGTACCTCCAGAGACCCCCAATACCACCTGGTGTTATGCAAGCTAAGATGCAGTGCAGAGCTCCAACTGGTCTCCTCTAAAGTGATCTTTCCCCACTTGACTGCATCACACACCAAGTTTGGTATGTTATGCACCTTCACAGGAAGCATCTAACATCCAAACTGCTTAGTATTAAAATGCCAAACTACATGCGAGTTCATCTGTCTCAAAAAGCCATACTTCAACCACTTAGAAATTAAATTATTTTAGTGAAAAAATAGAATGAACCTGCAAAAAATCTGATTTCTTTCAGCTCCTGAATAACTACTTTCATTTGTGCTTGTCAAGGTCAGATTGAACAGTCTTTTAGAGCTTTAAAAAAAAAAATTAGAAAATGTAATAATCTTAAGTGCAGTGAGAGTCCTGAATATATTATAAAACACAGTGTTTACCCTCATAAAAATACTTAAATATGTAGTCAACGTAGTTCCTCTTCAAGAGTGTTCTATGAGCCATCATTCATTACAAAAATCCCCTAACAAGCTCGATGAAATCAAATTATAATGAAAAAATTATTACATTCCTCTCAGAAAACTGCCATGTTACTATATCAAGAATGTACTTGTAATTAAAACTGACTGGGAAAGCAAAGACTTGTCTTCAAAAAGAATAGGTTCAACACCTTTGAGTAATGTAGTTGCATGACTGCCCTGAAATAAAGCTCCCAAGCCAATAAAACCTGACATACACATAAAGTCAGTGTGGTGCTGTCAGCTACCTAACACTCAGCATTAGGATCTTTCCTGCCAAAGCACGATGCTTCATTATCTTTAGCATCCATCAGCATTGCTGCTGTTCTCTCCCACACAGAATAAGTTAAAGAACTCACATTTTCTTTTAGCTGAGCTAGCAGCACTAAGCAAAATGCTGGTTCATCCTGCATCATAGGCAGGACAGAGCTTTGGAAATGGCAGATTTTTTAAAAATCATTAACAGGTTTTGCTATATTTTTCTGTTTTAGCTTTAGAGTGGACCATAATCAAGAGTCCCCTCAATACAGCTATGAGGAAAGAAACCTAAGTTTACATCATCATTATTGTAGGTATGGTTTGAAAGCGCGTAAGGCAAGAAAACAAGCTCCCATTCTATTTTAACGGAAAGCTTGCAGTCACTGAAAAAAGCTTTTTGAATAGCTATATTTAATACATTTGTTCATTATGCTTTCACAGTAATAACCCATTAAAAAGCTCTAGTCCTCAGAGCATCTTAGGAGGAAGAATGTCCATTGCATATCAAGCTACTGAATCTGCAATTCACAGTAACTGGTGTAAAAGTTTAGAGCTAATTTACTGCCCCTAATTATTAATGAGCTATAAATCGGGATGTTAATAGTTCGGGTGTACAACAGATAAATTATATGGCTACTTTTAGTGGACACTTCTTACCCTTCATTTATACTACCATCATTATAAGCCCTGAACACACTAAATACTCCGCAAAGCAGTTTACTTGGGGTAGGGAGGTGGCATAGAAGGTGCCAGAAAAAAAAGAAAAAAGTTAAATGTCTGAATTGTTTTGTTGTTCTTTGTTCTGGCCCCAGGTTGTTAATGGAACATCATCTTTGTAATACTCAAATCCTAATATGAGCATTTATCACCACTTGAGATTCTGCATAAGAGCAAGGATGACAGTTTCCTTGAAGTTCTGCCACAATATTGTTTTATATTAAAAGGTGAGACATTTCCAGTAAGTAAATATACACACTACAGGGGGAGAAAAAAAAAAAAAAAACAACACACATGCACACAGACACACAACCTGCAACAGCATGTTCTGTGGTTCTAAATTAAATCTTTGCTTCTAGTACAGATTAACAAAATATTTGTGAAGAGTTACTGGTAGCTGCACAAACTATGAGAATGAACATATATTCCTACGGGTTATTCTTTGATTTAAATATTTCCAAAGGGTAGGAGACTAACTGAACAGGCCAGTTTTAAGAGTATCCGTTAAAATGAGCATCCTTCTATGTCACAGCCTGAGATTTTTATTTCTTAACCACTTTTTCACATACAAACAACAAAGATTTTTTTTTTCTGACTAAAATATCATCTGCTATAAAGTGCTGAAGTTTCAGAATTACATTACAAGATTATTCTACACTATATGCTCCAGTGATCTGATTAACTGGCTGATCAAGAGATTACCCCCAAAAAACATTTTATATTTAAATACTTATTTTCTCTAAGACATCTGCAGCATTCACCACGAAGAAGGCCCAGTTCCAAACCCATATTTGGGAACAGCTCTATTAATATAACAACAATGACTCACAGTGTGAGTTCTAATGAAATCTTCTATTTAGAAGCATTATGCTTATAATACTTTCCCCATATAAGGCTTACAGTTTAAATCTTTACGCATACATTGTTAATGAATATAAAAATGCTTAAACTACTTTTGCCTGCTCACACAATGCAAAAAAATTCCCAAACAAAACACACGTGAGATCATAAATCTTGTATTGTAGGACAAATGCTACCAGAACAGCCAGGTTGAATATAGAGAACAACAGTTACAAAAATAATAACCACACTCTTCATAAAAGAAACACCATTCCTGAAGGTGATGATTAACTCATAAGATTCAGAATGACAATTCTAGAAGGCGTCCGGTATTTTGCACCATATTTCCATCTCCCTCTACTTGGCAAACATACTGTCACCGTCTCATGTAAGGTGGACAGTAGCAGAACTGCCCAGGATACATAAATAACACCAAAATGTAGTGCAAATTGCTGCAAATGGTAAGTTCTTGTCACCAGACAATGACAATGAGACTACCATCAGCCCTACTGCTTGCTTTCAAGACCCTTGCATTCATCGTCACTGTCCTCCCCCAGCTTTTGACAGCTTCAAACCCCTCTCCACAGTTCCTACTGCAGAGCCAGTAAGTAAGGTAAGAGGGGTCACTCTCAGGCAGAGCACTGGGAAAAGCACAGCAACCAGAACTTGGACTAATGAACCTCCAAGGCATAGAGCTGTGGTCAGAAACTGCTAGCAGCCCTTCCTGGCTCCACTGCTCGCTGCATGTCGGGAAAGGTGCTCGACTGAAATCCCGTCCTGATCACTTGGCTATGTCACCAAGCAGTAATGTGAAGGCAAACACGGGATGCAGGGGGGTGGAGTAGGAGACTTGGGGGAAAGTATTTTATAAAGGAAACTTCTCCTGTTTGTGAATGAGAACACTGACAACATTTTGCTTGTCTTCAGATGCTCTTCTCCCTCTATACACACCTAGCAGTCAGAATGTCCTCAGATCTCAGTCTACTTCCAAATGCACTACTGAATTGTCATTCCTGCACACGCTGCAGTAACCCTTCTCCTCCACAATAAAATAACAAAATGAGGGACGTTTTAATGACACAAGAAGCCACCTCATTTTGTAACTGAACCATACTGATTGAAAATCAATGTCAGCTTCAGAAAATGGAAGAGCAAGCCTGTAACTAAGTTAGAAATGAGCACAAAGAGCTACTGCTGACCAAGAAAGCACTAAGATGACCTTGGGTCAGGCAGAGTTCAGTCAGCAATGCTAGCTTGTTGCATCATTGCTTATATTTTTGACACCCTAAAGCATTCTAAAGAAGACTCTCCAAAAATGGATTCCTGATCCAACAAAAACTGAAGTGGATAATCTACATTTTTTGCCTTAATCTGATAAATCTATGCTGTGCTTTCCAAGGATAACAGTCTGTATTACTACTCTTAGATTTTCCCTTTTTCATGACAGAAACTGTGGTAATTTGGGAGGATTGTAAAGCAGTTCAAACAGCTGCTTCTCCTCAGATAAGATATTTGGGTGTTCATACTACTTCTGCCTGCCAGATGAGCTATTTCAACAGGCTTTCGTGAGGTGCTTGTCACATGCTTTAATGCTATTTTTCCCGCATTTGCAACAATGCCTAATAAAAAAGCCCTCTGAAGTAGACTACTTATGCTCTTTCCAATTTCTACTTTTTTGGGCAAAGCAAACATAAGATACTACTTTTTCCTCCTTGGCTTGCTTTGCGTCAGTACAAGACGGAAGCACACAAGAAAAATAAATTCTTTTTCAATTTTAGTGCTTGGCTCGATATCAAGACTCATTAGTTTAAAGCAGTGGCTTGGAGCAGAGGAAACAGATCTTCAGGCCAACAATATTTTATCAGTCAGTTGAGCTTCCATTAATCATTAAGATATTCTTAAGTATTTTGTCCCCATCCAACTGGAATTTGTTTCAAGACATGGGTTACTCCTGCCTTTGATTATATATAATCACCTTCATGTACACATAGTCCTGAGATGAATGCAGCAAAAATAAAAGCATCTCTGTGCAGAGCAGAACTCTAAGACAATTTTCAGAATGGCCCAGGGCAGCACTGGGCAGGAGAAGGAACATGTCAAACATTTCAATTCTCAGTTGAAACACCAACATCACAAGTTAAACACAAGCTTTTCAAGAAGGTTGAGCAAGCACTCCTCAGCAGCACAGGCCCTGACTGAGATGCTAGCTGCAAATACTGTATTTTCAAAGATTTCACCCCTGCCAGATTTCTGAATGCACTATCTAGCTACATTCTATAGGCACTTAAAAATGTCCCAGAAAAACATGCCACACAGTAGTTATTCAGCAGTGCAGTGTCAAGTATAGTAATCATGAGAAGATAAAAATTATTTAATTAACATGTAAACATTTTACTTTGTGCTACATATTTGTCTCAACAAATAACCTCCTGTGCATGCTGCTCAGTTTTCATTACCATGAGACAGAGATGGCTGCAATGCAGGAGTTACAGAGATCAGTGCTTAGTTTTAACAGTCATCTTCAGACAGTTGTCACGTTTCTAAACCTGCACCGATATAGAAGATCTTGCAGACCAAGTGTACACTGCATGGCCTTGTCAAAATCACCATACCAAGCAAAAGAGAATGATGCAGCATCATGACCGACCAGGGTCACCAGAAATCCCAATCCGGGTGCAATTTTACCTAGCAGACTGTTTATCGGTATGTCTTTGATACTTGAAGCAAGGTCAGCACATTGCCAGCTGTCCAAAGGAGCTCTTCACTTCTAAAATTGCATGATCTATTTACACTGCAGCAAAGCTTTCCTATAGTGGGCATGGCCATTGTGAAGGTAAACCAGCATGGGCACGGTTCTGTCTGCACCACTACAAAGGTTATAGGAATGTGTAAGCCCATACATTATGATTTTAAAAGACACAGGAAGCTTAGATCACACCACCAAAGTTCAAGCTGCATATTTGTTTCGAGTGGGTTGAGGTCCTATTTTGTGAAATGTATGCTTGGATTTACACCCTTCCTTAAACTTAAGTCATTAGGAGAAAAAGAGGAAATAGATGTGTAATAAACAATATTTGTTACTTGACCCTTAACCAGTGTGCAAAGACTTATATGGACTATCAGTAATTCCAAATGTTAAAGGGACAATATAAAAAAAAAATAGCATTCACAAAGAGAAAATTACAGTGCCCATGCATTTTTTATTGTCAATAAACACAGCATCAAGCAAATAAAGGGATATCTCCCAAGTCAAGATGACCTTCAAAAGAGATCATTTCTAAAAAGAAACTTTGCAATGCAAAGAAATATCATCGGCACACTGCAGGTTAGCACATAACAGCAAAGCTGACTTAACACCACCGTCAAAGACATGCTGGCAGGTAAGATTTCTTCCTCAGTCTCAGCAAGATAAAGGTAGGTCTCTTAAATCAGTGTCCTCTGGTGTAATTCAGCACCAGATCCCTCTGTCTCCACAAATGCATAACCATTACCTGCTTCAAAAAGGAAGAGCAAACATGCCCATGTCCAGTGAGACCTGTTCAAACAGTAACTATAAATCACTGTTTCTAAATGAAACTCTGGATTTTACATGTGTTTCCAGTTTCTATATGTACAGTTCTTACACTAGTATCAACTGATGTACAAGGGAACAGGAAAAAGGCTAGGCAGGGGGAGCTTTTTGCTGATACTAGGTTTGAAAACATTTTCAAGTATCTTAGTTCCCCTTGCAGACTTCCTTCTCCTTTATGAGTTTACAAGTGCAATCAGAGCCTGACCAAATAATACTCAAAGAAAAAAAAACCCTTATTATTGTGATGACTCTTGCTACAGTTCCTTGTTCACAAGCAAAATTAAAAAACAAGAATCAATATTTTCCTGAAAACTGGATTGAATATCTGCAGTTTTGGGGAGTACCTTATGCTGTCAAAGACAGAACTATCGAAAGGAAAAGTGAGCACCTTTATCCAAAAGATGTAAAGGTCTTCACATAACCCCTGTACCCTAGAGACTGGGCTTCTCCGATCACCCTTTTTGGTTGCCTCATTCAAGATACCAGCATCACATAAAACAAAAACACTATCTAGAGCTTGATAAACCAATCTGCGAGAACTTAATGAATTAGGCATGGTTTATTTACTATTTAAGAACATCTGGATACAGTATATAAGGAGAACAAGAAGTTGCACTTTCTTTTTAGAAGTTGAGGGTTTAAACAGAATTCTTCTCCTTCACAAATGATAAGTTCCACCCTTTAATGTGAACTTCCTGCATATTCAATAGCTCCAGTTTACAAAGTAAGATTTGATACAGCAGGAAGGTGCCAAACAAAGTGACTTTTGATGTAAAGAATTCCCTCCTATTGCTCTTGATGCACAACTTTTATGTTTTAACATTACTAAGCATTTAGCAAAACACCACCTTGTCTGATTCAGAGTACACCTGGGAAGTTTATCACCATACTGCGCAGTTACATCTCTAAACACACTGATTATCTCAAGATACTCACATTTGGCTGTACAAACCACTTTTTTTTTTTTTTTTTAAATAAGAGAAATTCAGTTTTCATACAATACACCGTAAACAGTAATCCTGCAGTAACCATGTCCTCACCATGTGCAGGTATCTGCTGCAGCAGCGTTTGTATTTGCCCTACAACATTCCACCCCAATGAGCTCCCCTCTCCTGAAGTGACCTGCACAACAGGGTGCCGCTCCACCTGACAAATGGAACATGATGTCCCAAATAAAAACCCCTAAAGATCAAAACAAGCCTTTCTGCTGACATGCCAAAAGTTTAGGCTAAACAGGAAAACATACTTGAAGCTCTTTTTCCATTACCTTGCATTATTAAACCATCTAGGCAAGAGATAAACATAAAAGGAATTTCTTTAATTAGATAAATTCACTCCTCAGCATCTGTTGTTTAATAGACCTAAGCACATCAGCATGTTAGAATCAGATAATATTGGAGTCTCCCACAAACTCATAGTTGAAGCTTCTTTTTCATGCAAGCATTTGGGTGCTACTGGTTTTACTCACTGTAATACAACACTTCCAGTTAAATGCTTGCCGTAAAATGTAATGCCAGGTATGCACTGGGCCACAACAAGTGAAATTCCTTAAAATGATTATGCAGCATCTTGCAAGTTAGAACAAGGCAGAACAGATGCACAGGGTGATCTTGCACAACTTATTTCCCTGAAGTTCTATACCATACATTCATTTTTAATAAACCTAAAGTCAATTAAAGATTGTGCTTCCCGTAACTAAAATCTAAAAAAATTCCTTTAACATAAGCAATAGCCATTACATTTTGCATTTCAGCACCATTTCTTAATCGCCTCTCTACATTAAAATAGTCCCTCAAAGGCTCAAAAACCTCTGCCAAAAAACCCAAGTTAATTCTAATATATTCTTAACCTCTATCTATTGCAAACTGAATCCCACTGAGTGACACAGTCATCTTACAGCTTAAAACCAAATATTGTAAGATAGTAACTTTCAGTTATGTTTGATTTTGTATGCAGTCAGATAATGGTATTTTTATTACAGCTATATAAAAAAAGTTAAGGATAAGCCAGGAAGATGTTAGCATCCATCTACTTTGCCACTGAAAAAAACCTAATCCCAAACTAATTTAATTTTTTTTTTAAAAATCAAATTTAAACATACGCTGGCAAAGCAAAGGATCTCTCTAAGTGGCATCGTGCAAGCCAGTGCAGACCAGCTGAACACCACTGCCAAAGTATTTCCTATCTGATCTGCTTGCACTGTTACATGCCTCTCTCGTGCAGAGACTGCGAATTAAGTGCTCAGTGGACCATGAGTTTAAAGCAACTAGGGAAGTTTTGGGCTAATCTGCACACTGGTACTCTGAAATATATCCGGGCTTTTCAGGAATGTAGCCCCAAGCCAGCTGCACCATGAGACACTTATCACAATGCTTACTCAGTACCAAAGGTTAAAAGCAGCAAAGTAAAATGACACTGCAAGTCTAACAACTTCATTTGTCAAGGCAAACTAATAAACAGTTAACAACACAGTGCCGTGGAAGTACAAGTCCTCTTCAAGTATGTTGTGCTGAGAAATAAATGTATGTCATCAAATGAAGATATACAAGAATCTGCTTTAGTGAAATCAAATGCAATTAAAAGAACCACACTTTCACTTGAAAATTCTCTATTTTCAATTATTACAAAAAGATTCCTTAAACAAGGAATATCTAGTTAGTTATCTTCTTTACAGTAATGGTATATTCTCTGTTGCTGAGAGGATTTAACAGCAATCAAAAAAAAAAAAAAAACCAACCAAACAAACAAAAAAACCCCAGTATTTTTAAAATCCACAAAAGTAGTAAAGTAACTCAGAGTAGTTTTAAATACTTGGAACTACTTAAACTAATTTTTCAGACTGACTAAATTTAAAGTCATTTGTATTCCCTATCAGTGAGCATCACGTTTATTGAGTTTAGCTCTTGTTCGTGTCAAAAGCATGGGGTGTTCACTGGCAAATGCTTAAAATAATTACCACAGGCATCTTTTTGGGAATCACACAGTTCCTAATGCTTTGGTGTTTTCACTGAGTAGATCTACCTCATGTTAATGCACAGACAACTCTAACCTGCACCTGCCCCACCAAATGCACAAGCGTTAAAAGCAAATCTAACAAAAGGCAGAAGAAAGCAAGCTAAATAAGCTGCATGTTTCATATGCTGCGATCCTCAGCTCTTTTTGAGACAAAAGACTTGGTCATTATTTCACGTACCCCGTCACTAGAAAGAAAAATAAAGGCTTCCGTTTTCGCACAGTCTTAATGATGAAGATTCAAAAGAGGATGCAGGCTCTTTCTTACCCGTTCAGCGTGTATGAACCATTCCTCTTGAGTCTCATACTTGCAGATAAGAATCTTAGGAAAAAATCCAGAATGAGGTGGTTTGTCCTCTGCTAGACCAGACTACAGGCACCTGTTTGGCGGTTGCGCTTTTTGTTCACCAGGGGATCTCTTTCCTGTTTCTCTGAGTCATCAGTGAGGAACAATGCGAAACCACCACCAGAGCCACTTAGCAGGAAGCCCAGAGGAAACTGCCTGCAGCCAAACAAGAGTTTGGAGGTGTAAAATCTCCCCAACACACCTCCAACAAAATCTTGGAGCCCACCTAGGAAAAGTAGTGAAAATGCATGGAGAAGGGTTTTTATAAAATACCTTAACTAATCTTGCAGACAGTTTTATTTTATTGGCGAGCTGCTCTTCCAATTAGTCTGAAAGCAGCTTCAGATCTGTTCCCTCCTTCTCAAGAGCCCTGCTGTGACTATTGAGCACTATTGTAGTGCTCAAGTATTCAGCACTACCCTCAGAGCACAAGGCAACTAAACAAGAAGCCCTAAATAACAAATGCTCAGACTTTTTTATATTTCTTTTCTCCCTTTAACATCAAGTTGGAACTACACATGTGGAAAGGGACACACAATTAAGAGGTTTATTTTCCTTATAGAAAGTTAAAAACAAGCAGATCTAGTCACGCTCGAACACTGCAGAGAAAAATATCCTCTAGCAGTCCAGTCTTGGGCAGGCTGCCCTGCATAAATCACTCGATTGCACTGTCTCTCTCCTACGAGGCTGTTTTCCTTCCCTTTCTATTCACCCTACCATTCCCTGAGAGCTGTGAACTAAACAGCTGCACAGCTTAATGTCTGGACCAGAGGGGTGAATCTACCACACAAAGCAAAAATTACTCCAGATAACTGGAGACATTTACTGAGTGAATCGACACTGACTCAAGTAATATATCACGTGAAAAACATTTTTAACAATGAATGTTGAAATGACTGCCACTTGTGGCCTAGGTGAAACTACTCTAGGATAATGGGAAGATTGCACACTAGCCGCATATAAAGATTGAGTATTCACTACCTGAACAGAGGGAAGCAATGGGTAGGGTCCCACAGAACTCTGGGCCTGAGTACAACATTATTCTGTATTTTAATGGCCCGAATGTCTGAAGTCAAAGTTTTTCAAGCTCAGTTTTCATCTTGACCCTATCTTTGCATTGTTCTTCCAGATTTGTCATCTGAAAATTTAACACCTATAGAAAAACAGCCTAAAAATTAGGAGAATTGCTTAATTTCTTTCTAGATGCCTGAGTTTATACAGTTAGGTATAATCAAGTATACCTGTATAGGGATTGATTAGATCACAAATGTTGAGAGAAAAAAGAGTTACAGTGAATTACAGGCCAAAGAAATCAACAATGTTGTACTGTTGATAAAAGGCAATGAGACTGAGCTGTACAAATATGCTGCATTTGCAAGACAGAAAGTAATTCTCGGTATCTGTCAGGCCTCACCTGGGGTATTGTGTCCAACCCTTGGCACCCTAGTTGAAGATAAACGTAGCATTAGCTGGAGCCCAGGGAGCACGAAGAAGAATATTATTTATCTCACAGATGAGAAAACTGAGGGACGAAAACAACATAACACCTTCCCAGAATGTAGAACACTGCTGTACAGAGAAAGGAAACAAAATGTTCTTCCTGCCTTATTCATCACAAAGGGACTTGAAGTAAGCAAGAAACAAGCCAGGTTAGTATTAGAATTTGTTTGGTTGGGGTTTTTTTGTTTTGTAAGTACAGGAACAGGTTACAGAGTCTCCATTATTGCAGTCCTTTGAGATAATCTTGCTCTAGTGCTGGGGACTGACTAGGGGACCTCTACACATCTGCCATCCCTAAGCTTTCTATGACCTTCTTCCATTACAAACTGGAAGAAAGAATGAAAATTCTGCTGTGTAACCACATAAGGCAAATTAGCTCAAGTTAAACCAGATTACAGCATGCTTTAGATTTCCCCCCCCCCCCCCGCCTCAAAATACATTATACTGGCTAGGACTGCAAACAAGTCCAACACATTACCACCACAGTGGTAGTAGCACTCTGCTTTTATCATATACATCATGGGAAAGAATTACACTTCATGTTCCTCTCAACCATTAACTTTGCAAAGATCCTACCTACATGCTGGTTGGCACCAGGGCCTGATTCTTCCAGCTGTCCCTCAGGTGTGGGTGAAGATTCGCTATGGCCACAGAAGAGCTAGAGGTTTGGTCCCTGCAGGCAGCTATCTACCAGTGCTGGATAAAGCAGAGACACATTCTTGGAATCTTATCAAAGAAAATTAGAATGATTTATTTGGTTAATAATTCGGAGAAGAAAAAACAGAGTTAAAGCTAATAAATCAACAAATTTACATAAAGATAATTTCTAAAAGCTCTACAAACCCAGAATCAAACGAAAACTTGAACTCAGTTTTCTTCTTGGAAGCAAAGATTTCTGTGGAAAAGTTTCTGGAGATGTGGGTCTTAAACCCAGACTGAAGAGTAAATCTGTTACATTTTCCATTTTAATTTAAAAAAATCATTCCCCACTGAAAAGATGCATCTGACAGTATAACTAAAGCATATATGACACTGGGGTGTGTTTACATATCTACTAATTTGCACTGAAAGTGCACCAGCACTATGGAACACAGGAGCTATCATGAGGTGGAGTGTGATGACTATTACTTGATACTACTGTAAACTGAAGAATCAGAATTTTTGTGATTTCAAAAAAGCAAACCTTTCCACAGTTTTTTTTAAACTCTTTTCTGGATGCAAAATCTAAGTGGTGTTCCCACCAATTTTCTAAGCATTTTGATTTTACTGGCTACCTAATTTCTTAAAAATAAATTTCACATTCTGTTAGTGCAAGCAGCTGCTGTTTTTTCCAAACTCTACTTCTGCTGAAAGACATCAATGCTTTTTTCTTTTTCACTTCCTCAAGTTCTTTCAGGGATTACAGCAGCACAAGGGTATGTGTTCTTTTACATCTCCATCTGAAAACTATTATGGGAAACCAGTAACTAAATATAAACTGTCCAATCGGAGCCAGAGCCAGCCACATTGATGCTGGGATCCCAAAATGCTATCATGGACAAAAGAGCTTACCACAGAAACACAGCAAAAGCCTACTTGCCAACACAATTGCTTCAGAAACAATAAATTCCTCCTTCAGAGAGGTCTCCTGGAGAAATGTGTTTGGTTAACAAAAGATAAAAAAACTCTTATTTTTAGTCAACATGAAAATAAAGACGATAAACTCGCTGCAGTAGGCAACACGCTATACACATTATCTCCTACAGTATTTTCAATCAGCTGCACCCAAAGAAATCCTTTTCTCCTCTCTCTCCCTACACATACACATTCCAGAGAGCATACACAAGCTGAATCATCATTACTGTGGTGAAAACACATGGGAGGAGGGAAAACATCTTTATGTCTCCTTAAGATCCCTTCTGACAAATAAAGCATTCTTACAGCCCACTCCTCTTGTATACCTTTACCCAAGCAGAATCCATAAACTTTAGCATGGATTATCTGTTCCCAGGCTAAACATTCATCCAATTACTGCTCTGGTTCTGAGGGGAATTTTAACAGGACCATTTGACCCAGTTATTCTGGATGTTAGCTCAAAGTACAGTTCTTTAGATAACAGAAATTAGTATGGATGATTTACCATTTTCAACCGTCTCCCAGCCACTCTGCTCTTTGAAAAGCGTTAGAAGATCTCTGTTTGAATTACTATTAAAAAAGGCCCTCCATTTAATAAGAAAACGTACATGTTAAGTAAAAAGCTTGGTACAGAGAGAATAGCTAGTTCTCTACTACTTGGAAAGACTTACAGTACACTCAGACCTTAATTATTCATCCACAGGGAGTTTTGCATATGAATGAAACACCTTTCTACATCTAGACACTTAGTAGCAACCTCAGTTCTCCACATCTGGTCAGGAAAGAGAGGAGACAGTGTGCCCATATGTACCCTATTTTCCAGAGCCATGGCTTTTTGACAAATGTTAAAGTTACTTCTACAGCATTTAGTATTATTTTATACGTGTATCCTTGACCCATTCCCTCCAATGTTTTTGAAAAATCTATTTGAATTCATCCCACTACAGAAGAGAACAATTTACTCCCTTTCTTCTGGAAAATACCCACTAACCTAATGCTTAAGCTTGTTTTCTACCATCTTGAATCATAACTTGCACTTATGGGCTGGACAATTAATTCCCAAGATAAATCAATGAAACACTGAATTGTTAGAAGAAACAAATTTGAGTCTACTGTTCTGGTATGATTATACACTTAACAGCACTTTGTATTAGTTAATATATCACACAGGGCTCCAAACAGTGGGTTGGTCAGGTTCACTTCTACTTAACTACTTGGCTAATTCAGGCTTAATTTAAGCACTGATATTAGAGAAACAAGGAGCTTGTAGGTCAATATCAATCATTGCTGGATAGGGAATGAAAAAGTAAAAAAGGAGCAGAACAACAGGAAAATTGACTCTGAGACATAGTTGGAAATAAATATATTCCCCAAATTCTGCTAATTCATTCTGCCCATGAAGATAGCACTGCCTCAGCTTCAGAGCTGAAGGGATTTTTTTTTTTTTTTTGCCAAAGCTGTAAAGAAAGAGCATTTATTTCAGGGGGTTTTTCGCTTAGTATTGAAGAGAAGAAAAAAAACCTGTGTGGGGACACCACAATGGTCAATATACAAATGAAAGCCATATCACATTCCCTATATACAAACAGAAAGCCATAACACAAGAAGTCTTTAATTTGCTTTGTAAGAGAAGATTTTTTTCTTTTAATACAACAGCCAGTCCTGATTTAAGGCAAAGATGACAGCAGCACTGAAAGGGTTATTGCAAGCCCTTCATAAGCAAAACAGGACAGTGTTGGAGAAAGTTACAGAACTGAAATAACAGAAACGCAATCCGCCTGGAAACGGAAAAGGGTGGGTGAGCAGTCTCTACCGGACAAGGGCAAAAGCCAGGGTTTATAAATTTAGAAAAAAATACACACCCACACAAAACTTCTCAAGTAAGAGGATGGGGGGTGGAACATAACCAAAAAGGCAAAACCACACAACGTTTTACAAGGCCTTTATATAAATTTTGCCTAATCATTCTTAATGGACATCTGCCCATGGCTTAGCACAGGAAAGACCAAGCTTTCAGCATGTGCCAGACTGTCTGAAACACAAATCTTTGGCACGCTGCCTGCTTTGATCCCCCACTTTGAGCTGTTCCCTGGAGGTAGGTTTGGAGCAAATGAACATGGACAGATTGCTCTTTGGAAGGGCTGTCCGAAAGAGTTCGCGTAATGCAAGTTTTGTATCAGATTTCAACTGCATTATTTTTAAACTTAAATGATTTCTCGATTTGAAAAACAGAGGCAAGTAGACATAATTTAATAATTAGTTTCAGTGTTAAATAGAGGTCCTTACCCAGGGTTAACAAAGTACTGTGACAAAATAAATTTCTTAGCGAGAGGTGAAAGTTACCCTGCTTCACACAGATGGGCATTAAGACCAGCCACATGGACAACAGTTATTTATATAACTGTGGTAAATGGCTGTAGAGCATCAAGACCCCCATTCAGATCAGCCCCCAAAACTTTGTCCCTCTCAAAGGAGGGCTCATAAAGTAACATAATAAATAGTAAGAGCAGATTGATGTTCTTGGCAAGAGCAGCAAGCAGGTAATTTAGAGCAGGCACTGCCCCTTCAGTCCAAGAACAGGAAACAACTGTATGACTTACCAAAATGCCCCACCCAAGAAGTCTCAGTCGGTATAAAAGTCTCTGCTGCAAAATTTAGCTAATGATACAATCCAGGAGAAGTCTGGGAGTACCAGACAGGGAGAACAGGAGAGAAATTGCTGAGAAAGACACTTTAGCTAAAATTAACTACACACAATCAGGCCCATACAAATCCCTAAAGCCTATAAAACAAGCAGAGAGAAAAAATAGTTAAGTGTTCCACTGCACAACTTGCTGCTTTCCTCTTTTTCCTTTTTTAATTTAGCTAAGTGGTCTCACACTAAGGTGTAAAAGCTACAAGCAATTTTTCTGCTAAAAAAAGTTTAAAACCAGATTGCTTTTGTTAATACTGAAACAGTACCTGGATTCCAACACAGAAAACTGGTATTCCACAAGTAAAACTTTTGTTTCCTTTAACAAAGCAAGGAAAATTCTTAAAATGTTCAAAAAAAGGGCTGTGATTTTGGACAAATACAGAATAAATAAATAAAAACAAGAGATACCAGAAAATACAATCAGATAATAAGGCTATAAGTGTTATAAAACAGGTTGCATGCCATACATAGGTTAGTGACTACAACAGGTAGTAAGATATACAACAAAAATGTGCTTTCTCATTAAAATAGTTTGAATTTGAAACAAATGAAAAGTGTCAGGCCCTTACTCTCTGAATCTCCTTTTAAACTTGATGATGAGCTTGCCCTTGCACATCCTCCCCAGCGTTCTCCAAGATTCATTCATCTCTTCCATTACTATCCTTGCCACTGCATGGACTGATGGGACTCTAGAACGCTCCTCTCACACTAGGGTAAAGGAAATTCACTTAAAACCCAAATTCAGATTGCCGATGCAGATTCTTATTGTCAAATATTATAAATCTAAGAAAGTTATTTGCTTAAGAAGTTTAACATTTACACCTGCAAAAGATGACAAGTCTGCCAGCCACTAAACTGTTCTTTTGCAGTTCCTAATTCAGTCGGGTCTGAAGGATCTGTGCAAAAATGCTTGTACTTGGGAAGGGAAACACTGATCAATAGCTTCTCTGAAATTAAGTGCAGAATGAAAAATACCATGCGTGTCAATGGCAAAGGCCAATGGCAAAGGCAGCAACATAAAGCATCTGAACACTGGCTTTGCAAGACCCTTTCATTCAAAAAAAAACAACAACAACAACAACAAAAAAAAACAAAACACACACAAAACAAAACAAAACAAACAAACAAAAACTTGTAGACTAATCCCAGGCATAACCCTAGTCATCTGTCCTTCAAGTAAAGGCAAGAATACTTCATCCCAGTCAGAGTCTGGACCTCATATTTGAGGGCATCAGAACATTAACTGGTATTTATATAGTACTTTTGAAAATTCTTATCCCACTTTGGAAAAAAGCCCTCAATCCCTGCCACCTGTGTCATCTCAGTGATTCTTAACAGTCAACAAACTGGAAAAACCCAGGAGGAAATGGCTGTAAAGTGGAACAGATAAAAAGAAACATGTTTTGGAAACAGGATCAAAATTTCACTGCTGTTTCTGTCTTTCTACATTAACCAGGATAAGACATGCAGGGTACTATTTGTACTGTGCATTTTCACTGTATTAGCTAAGGCACAGCAGTGAATGTGAAGTAAAACTCCAGTAAGCCCAGAATACCAGACTTTCAATATCAGATAGCTGGCAGCTATAAATGCTAGACTACCCAATGTTTAAACAGTTTAAGGCCAGGAATTAAGAATCTTCTACATCTACTGGTTAGCGGATGTCTTCCACTTTGGTATCTCCTTTTCGCAAAGTGCAAAATGGCAATAATGACACTTCAGGAAGCACTCGGACAGCCAGAAACTGAGAAGATACAAAGTCTAGGGTTTTATGAGTTTAAGTGACTCATGTAAAGCCAAGCACCAAATGAAGGAATAACATAACTGAGAAGTCCCCAGCTCTCAATTCAAACCTCACTGCTTATGCCTTGTGCCTTTCAAAATGCATCTTACATGAGAGCTGCATTTCAATTCTGAGTAACTGCCCTTCGTTCTTGCATCTGTGCACACACACATACTTTCTCTAAACATCTTTCTTGAACAGGGAGCTCAGGTCTAAAGGCAAAATTGTAGGCAAAGCCAGATTACTAGATTCTTGCTTTATATGCTACCATTCTCAAGTCAGAAATAAAAAAAATTGTACACACACCACTAAATTTCATCCAAACTTTGCACAACTGCTGGCTGGCCACATTTCTGGTTTATTCAGAAGTAGTCAATCTAGCTTATGCAACAGGAAAACCTACACTCCAATGCAATCCCTAACTTCTCACATCATTTATCCCATCCCTATATTAAGTCTTATGTCATGGAAGTGTTTAGCTTAGAAAGCTGATCTTAAATGCCTTCAGAGATATGGCAATATACTTCTTCAGTAGCCAACAGGTGAACAAAGCAAAATAATCCTATTCTGGGAATGAAACATTTTCTTACTGGCAAAAGATCAAGTAACTCAACGTTAAACCAGAATTTCTAAGCTACCACCAGAATTTTTATCCTTTTACTGTGCCACTGCCTAGAAGGACGACAACTTAAGGGGGGTTACTAATCTTGCTGTGAAGACCCAAGTTAGATGAGAGAACCAGGTTTTGGCTGAAAACTCTGAAAAAGCCAAGAAACAACTCGGTTTAAATTAGAAATACTAACTGCCAAAGTAATGAAGTCACAAAACTTCATATGACAGCTTAGAGTTGCCTCAAAACCATCATGTTTTTCAGGTGCTATCACCCTTTCATTTGAAAGGCTCTTGAGTGTTCCTGGAAGATTTTAACCATCATCAGTTTAGCCCCATATACACCCTCATGTGCCCAAAAAGATGTGTTAAAGCAATTTGGTGTACACGATATCAAGCAACTCAAGTTTCAAAATGAAACAGTTAAAGACTGCAGGCCCTAAAGCAGCCTTGTTGTACACATGGATTGCAAACCATTTTTTCCAGTGCTTATTATCATACTACTCTCTTCCCTCCAAAAAAAGGAGAGATTTCGTACAGTTTCCTATTAAACACATTGAAAAGTAATTTCTATATTGCAAAACTTTATCAACTTCAAATCCCAGTAGTGTATAAAACTATACAATTCTGAATCCATGGGGACCTCTGCCACCTGAGCAGGCACTGCTACCATGCTCAGTTTCAGTGTATGTGAGCATCTTTACAATGGCATTTGCTCTGCTAGCCTAGACCAGCAAGCAAGGCAGATGACTGCTGGGTTCAGCTCCAGGTGATGAAAGAAGGAAACCTCAAATAACTGGAAACCTTTGTGCCTCCAGTAGAGCTGGCATTTCTTCCCCTACCTATCCAGCTTTCTCCTTATCTGTAATTTGCACCCATACTTACTCTAGAATTGTATTTAACCATTATATTGTATTTCACATCTACACTTCAAGTTTCTGTGCCAGCACAGGATCCTTCATTTTTTCAGGTGTCTATGAAGAAGTAGTGCAAAGCAAACTGAACTGTGGCATGGCTTCATCGGTTTTGACCTGCCTTTCGCTCCAACCGGCAACTCTCATCTCTTTTTTCCAGCTATTCTAAATTTCCTCAGACAAAATCTTTAAAAAGGTTAGCAGAGCTATCAATTTCCAATTAAATTCAGACCCAGGGAGTCACCAGAATAGATAATTTAGATAACACAGCAATTGCTGCATTCCCAGAACAGCTGTTTACAGTCATATTGAGAGCACCAAATGAGCATCACGCTTTAACCCCACGCATTATTTACAAATCACCTTGCACACCAACAGCTGAAACCCTATTTCTTGTTTTAAAACTTGGGCTAGATCATCATTCAGAAAATCATTCCTATTTTACTTTTTCCTTCTGACAACTAATTCAATGAAAAATTATACTCTGTTGATACACACCACCAGATAATCCTAGTACATCCTAGTACAGTAATGGATTATCTCCTTGTTTTAGAAAAAAAAAAAACCTCACTACATTGCCATGAAATAAGATAAAGCTCAACTCAGAGCAGTCAAAGGTAGAAAGGGGTATTATTGTACTTTTGCTGTTAACCTTTAAAAACATACCCAATTTAAGTGATGAAAAGCTTTGTTCTTCATAAGTGGTGAAAAACCAAGGCTCTTCAGTTTTCAGTGAATCATTACCAGGGCATGAGTCAGTTTTGGTCCAATACCAGACATAACAGTTTTTCTAAAGCTTTGTTGCAAGTTAGCAGCATTTTTTTTCTTTTTTAAACAGCATTGAATTTGTCGTCATACACTGCACTTAAGTACCAATATATACCAAATAATTTCGATAATTAAGTGAGATGCCTTATCTCTGCCTCTGAAGTTGCAAGTCCCAAATAAACGATTATGCAAGCACCTACAAAACACTATAAATCCAGGGCCCGAGTCCTTACCCCTTTTACACCTCTTCCTCTTCCAGTTTCCCCCATCTCCCAAAGAGCAATCAATATTTTATACTCATGACCAGATTTAGGGAATGTCAGTGCAACACTTGGACATTTGTCAATACAGGTCACCATTTTTTATTACATTATTGACCAAAACAATTACAAGTCCACATAGTACAAAGTTTTCACACACACACACTAGAATCAAGCTTATTTTCAAGGACACCTTTTCCTTCTCTTTCACTTCCAGTGCACATGTTCTGGTGCAATCACAGAAAAAAAACAATTGTTTCCCTTATGTGTATCATTGACCAGCAACCCTGCTATTGCAAAGAATCCATTACAACAAGGAAATAGTTCATCCTATGGGTCAGGCATAAAGCAATAATATGCTATAAGGAAAGCATATGCATGTGTTTTTACATTAATATTTTTACATAAAATTCCACCTTTCACCTGCAGGTATTTTAACAAAATCCCATTATTTTGCTCCTCAAAAACTTCATGACAAATCTCACAAACTTCATGAAAGCACAACAGCAAGTGCTCAAAGAGCAACTGTAGTAAGTTTTGACTTACTAAGCACATTAGAAACACTTAATTGTTGTAATCTTTAAGCTATGTTTTGTCCTTCTCTATAGACAGTGCAAAAAGTTTCAGTTTTAAAAGTCTTTTCCATATATTTGCTCATGACAGAAAGGTGAAAAACACTGCCATGAACCCAACAAGCTTCTTGAAACAACAGGATTTTGTTCAAGCTAGGCTCAAAATTATACTAATTCACATCTGTGCTCTTTCTTCATATCTAAAGACTTGCACTCTCTATATTGCCATCTTGCACTGTGCTCCAATTATATACACCACAAGCCAAGAAAGGTAACAAAATTTCTGAAGTTACTGCTGCTGAAGTGACAGCAATCTAGAATTCTGACATTTACAACAACAAAAGATACGTACAATAGGAAAAAACAGGACTTACTTTCAGCAAAGAATCAATGATGACTCATTTAAACTCTGACAAACTACTGAAATTCTGGCAAGCTACTGATCTCGAATTTCATCAGTCCTTTCATAGAAAAAGCTTACAAAGGAAAAGAACATGTCACACTCCTCAAAGTTACCAAAGAATCCAGCTTACCACTATTTAACTCTAAAACATTTAAGGATTTATTTTCAACAAAAATTATATGTAAGGTAATGAGCTGGCACACAGCTATTTACTTCTTGAAGAGCAAGATGCATTTAAGCCTGTAAATTGGTATTTCACTTTGCAACACTATGCAGCTATACTCTGTGCTATGGAGTTTGAAATACATCCTGCAGCTAGAGAACAATTTAACCTGAGCACAAATAACCTGCACTTCCCCTAATTAAAGATTCAAATGGTAGCTGTGTGCAAAGCCTCTGAAATAATTACAGTCCTTACTGATACACTGTAAGTGATGATATACCAAGCCATTTAGAGGGAAAGGACAAGACAAAACTTCAAGCACTAAAGTTGTCACTGTGGAAGGATCTACTTTTTCTATTGCAAGAAGTTTATAATATTCATATGGTTTTCAAATTCGGAGTTATTGATCAACATGTAAATTAGAATTTCTACACTAAGATTTCTGTTGGCTAAATATATGGTCTTTCAGCTACATAATCCTTGGCTAGCAGGCTAATTTACCAAACAAGTACAGTGAGGAACCTGAAAATTACTGTTACTTTATTGACATGATCCTCATTCCAAACCTATGCCTTCTACTCTTGGGTATCGTGCCCTCATTACCCCATTAAGTTTTAAGCAAACCATAAACCATCTGTGGTGATCTCATCAAGGCGGCTGCCAGTGCATGTACCTTATAAAACAATTGCTCTGGAAATCTCCTCTCACCCAGAAAAGACCTTCTGCTACCGCTTAGTTCTAGCAAGCCAGTGACTGCTGCCACTTAACACACACTCCACTTCCAAGGTCAGTAATAAGAAATATACCACCACCTTCACATGGGAGATATAGTAAACATTTGAGAATGCTCTCATTTTTCATTTTCATTTTTCAGAAATATTAAGTGAAGGAAAATAGTCTAACTTTCTCCAGAATCAATGTCTTGGCCTTGTAAGAGTATTCTTTAGATGATAACGGCCCTGAAATCTTGTGAAGAGTCATTTATAGTGTGCATTGAAAAGCTCACTAATAGGAAGGAGCTGCTTCACAACCACATTCTTTGAAATATCTTGAGAAATGAAAACTTACCTCTTTTCAACTTAATACTTACAGGACAGCACACAAAGCAAAAACATTCACCATTATCTGGCTGGTTATCCTTAAAAACGCACAACAGGTCATGCAAAGAATTTTCACTGACGGTTTCTCTGGAGGTTTAAGAGGCTCTTATAGGAAGAAAAGATGGGTGGTGTGATTAGCTGACATTTCCATTCTGAGAAGAGTACAAAGACCATGCCACCCTCATAACCCACAAAGGAAGAATATCGTTCTCCACTTATTAAAGTACACTAAAGGAATAAAGTACCTCAGCTCATTGGCTTTACTACATGAGAACAATCACTGCGGGTAGCATAGTCCCCTCATAACATCATCTGATCTGACTGCAACAGACCCACTAAACACCATGCTGACGTAGCACACAGCTTTGTGACAACTCAAATACGGTGGCATCAAGACAAAATTTAAGACCAGCTGGAATCATTCTATCTTTCTATAAACCTTTTCTATTTCAAAATGCCTAGTATGCCAAGAGCTACAAATTTAAGCACCCCTTCCTACAAGGGGAAAAGATCCAAATCATTCAGATGAACTGCTGTAACAAACAACTAAAACGCCCTCACACACATAAAGCGGTAAATGGAGGGAGACTTAGGCCTCAGAGGAAAGTCTGTGCACCTCCAAGCGCAGCACAGAGGCTCTCCTTATCTGCCTCTCATCCTTAGCAATACTGTGACCTACAGAGCAGTGACGCTAAGCAGCTCCCCTCCTCCAATCCTCCTACGTCTCAGACACTTCCTGTCTCCGCTGGCATTTATTTTCAGCCCTCAAGATTCCTTTCTATATGTTCCAGGAACCCTCTAGCCATCCTCTGTCCAGATGGCAGACTTCAGATGAAGGGAACAGGGTTTTGGAGAGTCTTTTCTTGGCCTGCTTCTCAGCAGCCTGCTGGAACTTAGAGGCAGGCTGAGTCTTGCACAGACAAGGCTCTGTTGCACTGTAAAAGCCCTTCAATCCCTCTCCACCGTTTTCCTCAATGCACTCTTTGTCTTCAAACAAATTTGTCTTAAACCTTTTAACAGCCTCTGCTTTCCAGGGGCACACTTTATACAATCTACTCCCTACAAAGCTGCAGAAAGCCAATAAAAAGGCAAAGGAAAAGGGTCTTAATGCTGTGACAGACAACCAGATGCAGAAGAAACAGGTAGGTGATAGGTTTCAGTCCTGTCATCTGTAAGAGATTTCTGAAACGTGACAGAAACACAGTAGTTTACATACTCAAATTCAGTTAGAACTATCACCTTACAATGACCTATTTTCAAACTATGACCCTCCTGGATAACTAGTCCTTCAAGGCCAGCACAATGTTATCACCAACACTATACATTCACGTATAAGCCTCAGAGAATGACTTCTATGTCTTGTTTGAGAAAGTCAACATTTTGCGAAAGTAAGTAGAAAATTGCAAAAAAAAAAGTTTCCAACTGAAGCTTCAGTGAACAGCGGTTTCATATGTTTCAGTAAAATTTATTCAGGATTCCTTTAATTCTATTCATATCAAAGGCTATGACATCACTTGATTTCTTTTATATATAAATGAAACAATACTTCCAAGACCCAAAAGGGTCTAAATCTGAAATAAAGCTGGATGCTTTAGAGTAGAATATATTTAGGCATAAACTATTCTGAAATCAAATGCAGTAAGCAAGGCCAGTTCCCCATTTAAAGACCAGAGCTATCAGGAAGACTCTAATGTAGCTCTTGGCTAGAAAGATTAATTTAGGAAATGAACTGCAAGAGAAAGAACAAATTACAGAACTTCAGTAAAATCTAACTGTGGTAAGAAAGGAGAAGTTACAGAGAAGTTGCAGTAGCACAGGAAACTTCCCATTTTCAGGTAGAACTTTAAAAATCCAGCATCTCAAAGAAAATGATCAGAACAATGAAGTGATGGGAAAATTAAGCAAAACATGGCCTTGTCATTTGAAGGTTAATTTAAAAAAAAAAAAATATCCTTCTTCCTTGGTGGGAAAAGCAACACCATCTGGAGGCAATATTATGCACTGAGTGCCACTATCACACTTGTGATAGTGTTTTTCAGTCAAATTCTTGTTCTTTTTAAGCTTACCATTGATATAAGAAGTTAGTCAACTATCTCCTTCTGTCCCTTTTATCATTTACATTTGTCATAACATTGCCTGTGAGACGTATCTTTAGTCTCATTTTGAGACC
Source organism: Aramus guarauna (assembly GCA_013400195.1). Classification (NCBI taxonomy): domain Eukaryota; kingdom Metazoa; phylum Chordata; class Aves; order Gruiformes; family Aramidae; genus Aramus; species Aramus guarauna. The sequence continues at coordinate 137,288 of VXBL01006571.1, read as the reverse complement.
AAAAATCATACAAGAAATATCTTGAAGAAAATTCACCACTCCTTTATGGGATAGTTTGAAAACCAAATGCTATAAGCAAGCCATACTTGATACCCTGGCCAGATTTTTATCGTGTATACTATATTTTTATTTTCCTTAACATTTGTACATTGTTAGAAACCAATCTTTTTTCAGAGAGATGTATCAAAAATTTATAACTAATTTCAAATGGTTCAAATCCTTTTCAGGTAACTCCTTTCATTTAAGGAATGTGTTCTATTTGCTTGTCAGGGTAATATACTAACTGCATGATGATAGCCATAGCTCCTCCCAGAAACATTTGGGATTGTCTAATTGAGATTTATCTGCTCTTATGAAATGTCTACTGTGTGATTTACAGTCATTTACTGTGTAATAGCTGTAGCTGATTGAACTGGTTTGAAGTTCCTGTTTTATCTCCTCCCTTCTTTAGCTTCTCAACAGATTAAAAAAGGTGTAGCTTCAAGAATTTAAATTCAATTTCTACATCCCCAACCAATGGCTGGCTACTACTAGAATATCACCTAATTCCACCAACTGAAAATCTGATCCAGAAATTATGTTATTTAAAACTGAAATCAGTTATACACCACCTATAAACCTTAGCTTATATGAACTAGCTGATAAAATATAGGTGGAGTGAGCCAGGTACTAACAATCATAGAAAACTAAGTATCAGCTATAGAGTCAATGCAACATAAGGAGACACAATAAACCACCCCATTATGATCAGAGACACCTATCTATCCCCTTATCACTGGAAAGATGGACTCTCTTTAAAAAAAGTCAATGGTTTACTAATCAAACACTTAGACAAAAGCTAGAGCCTTGTAAGGGTGGTTAACAGAAAGTGGATCAAAATCCGGCAAGTATTGTGTGAGATGCTTGGCCTCTGATCTAAAGCCATGCCATCTGATATCCTTGGCACTGAGCTTTCATGCTGACCTTTCCCTGGTTGGCTCCCTAGCCAGCAGGTGTCTGAAAAACTTTCTAAGAGTATGAGAGTGTGGAATGAAAAAAAGAGAGATATGACAATCCTTTTAAAACTCATGCAATTAGTCATGCTTTGAAGAAAACTGAGAAGAAGATACAGAATTTAAGCACACAAAAGCGGCCAAGGGAGCAAAGTGACTGAAGTAAAATGATGGGGAAAAGACAATGACTGTGATAATACCTGAAAAGACACTTAATAATCTGTCAGAATACGCTAACAGAGCAAAAGAACAAATACAAGTGAACATGTATTACAATTAATGGAGATGACAACTGCTTTATCTGTTAAATTCCACACGTTGCTTGCTTTTAAAGTAGGATAGGAAGTGCATATGCTTTGTCCAGCATTTACAGCTAAGCTGTAACAGACTTAGGGATAAGTGAATAGACTAACAATTTTGCACTATTTTTGGCACAGTAGTGGGAAATACAAGAGGTTGCTAAAATGGAACTTAAGCATTACTTCCACATACCTGTTTTCAATTCTGGTTTTAAAGCTAAGATCAGCCTAGTACTTAATGTGTAATGACCATTCTCCTTACATCGCAGCAGTTACCTTGGAATTCAGCATGAACAACTCTAATAGCAACTGTATCACAGCCCAGCACAAGAGCACACTAAAAGCAGGAACAAAAGGGTAAAGTTTATATTGCAAGTCTCTCAGTTTTATGACCATCTAGGTCTACTAGCAGCATGAAAAATAATGCAAGATAGCCATAGAGAAGATGGGACAGTAATCCTATAGATTAGTAAATTTGAAAAAAGCAGATGCTGAAGCCACAGGCAGCTTTATTATAGACAGCAACTATCTCGCCAGTCATGACATTTTCCACTATCATCCTAAAAACTCACTACATCACTTTTCTCTTTGTAAACCATGCAGGATTTTTCACACGGATTTGAAGCTAAATAAATGGCTACACTGCATTTCTTTTACATTCTATTCTGAAAATAGGACTTGCAGAGAAAAAGGACCATAAGGGAATCCAACTAAATAGACGCCAACTGCCTATTCTGTTCTCTAAGGGTGGTTAGGCTACATTTAGCCCCTCTCCATGTGTATTCCCTGGAAGCATCTGGTTTAAGTTGTTATTTTGATATCTTCATACCAAACTTTGTTTAAATAAAGCAACTATGATCTTTTGGCTAATAAGTGCTAAGAAAATCTTTGCTCTGTTACCAACAGAGGAGTGCCTCTGAACTGTCTGCTGAGGCTGGTTTTGTCAATAGGGCATTGGCCTGTGTAATATAGAAAATAAATATTTACCCCTAGTAAATATACTCTCAGTATCCTTAACTCTATGATCTCCACTCACCCTGAAACTCCTTGTCAAAATCACTATTTCTGTAAAGCTGTGTGGGAAATTAGTAATTCTTTATCCAACTCTACAGAGTCATTGGAGTTTGGAACTGACTGCTGTAGAACCACTGTTACAAAACTTAAGGATTATGCACAAGCTTGCATCTAGAATATTTTCAAGTAATTGATACTGCTATTGCTTTCAGAAAAGAAAGGTAGTGCTAGTGCTAGGAAACAGAAGGGTTGGAGTACTTTGAGAGTCCTTAGAAACTGGACATCCACGTTGGAGGAAGCAGCAGGAGGGAAGGGCAAGAATTGTTGCCCATACACAACCACATGTCCCATAAGATCTGAGGAAAAAAAAAAACAAACCAACACGATTTCAAGCTTACTCCAACACCCTGCTCATATTACTTTGGTTTTTTGCAAGTCAAATATCTGTTCTGAGGTTGTGGCTCAGAAATCCAACTTAACGCTATATTATAGGGAAGGGCTCTTCATAAAACTGTCCAAATGGTCTACCACATCTTCCATACCAACAGATATCTGCTCAGCTAGTAACAATCTGATACTTCGACATACTGCACGAAAAAAAATATTGAAAAAAATAAGAGGTGGAACCAAAAGAAAAATAAATGTAGACAATTCTTAACATGTCAAGACTGTGACAGCATCTAAGGAAAACTGAAGTTTGAAGAAGAGTTCTTAACTTGGATCTGCAGCAGATCCAGTAAGATACAGCATCATTATAGTCTGATTGAGCCACTGGCCTACATGAAGCATAGAAATCAGTAGCAGTCAACCTGTGCAGAGGGACTCTTTACTCATTGTCATCAAGCGTAAAGAACAACTGCTTTTTATTGTATTTGTCATCCACTATCTTCTGTGCCTAAAACTGGAAAAGACCATCAGCTGGGGGGGTAGCAACATTAGATAAGGGAGATGGTAGAGTTCTGATATGCGGTTTCTGTTCCAAGTTCTTCGGGTCCTACTTTTTAACCTGGGGAGACCCCCAAGCCACAGAATGAAAAATCATAATCCATTTCTTCTCTTGCTTACTAGCACACCACTTGCAAAGCATGAAAAAATAACACAAATTATTTACTCTGAGACAATGTTTCACAACCTTCAACTGCAAGTCCTCAAGTCAAGCACAAAGTGACAACACAGACTCTGCAGAAAGTACTAAAGTTTAAACATATTGAGAGTAACATAGGAGTTTACTGAGAGGTGAAAGGGAAACGGTACTTGTAAAGAGTCCTCAGTAAACTGCTTCTATCCTCAAATTTTGTTTTGTAAAGAGAGATGTGGCAAACATACACTACTAATATTTGTTATCACCAGAAAAGGCTAGCATGAGGCAGAAGAGCCGGACAGGAAAGACACTCAAGCCTTTAGTTTCTCCCTCCCTGCTGCCACCCCCCACCCAGTCTTTCTTCCCCCTCTCCAGCTAAGCTCTTTCCCAGTTTATGTCTGCACAGTACCACTTCATGTTCACACACGTCTGTGCTAGTTAATGTATAAAATTGCCTTACCAGCAGCAGCACAGTGAGCAGATGATGAATTCCATTCCAACAAAATTAACAGCAGGGGATTTTCGACAAGATGGCAATGGAATAAAACACAGTTCAGATACTCAAACAAGAGCAAGATAACCAATTACTGAAGCACGGCCTGAAATATTGGTAGCACTTTTGCAGAATTCAGCAAGATGCAACTTCTGGCAGGCAGAGTGAAAAATATAAAAAGGTCCTCTTCTAGAGAAAGGGTATACATAGCTCATTCTTGAAAAGACAGCTGTGCAAAAGAAAGGAAAATGCTTTCTGCCTTTCTTTTATCTATCAGAATAGCTGTTATCTAAAGTTTCCTCCTCTTCTTTTAGGGTAGGACTGTTTAAAAAAAAACCTCCTCCCAATAAATGAAGATTTAGCAAGCATTTTGATAATGCTTTTCTCTATCTAGTTCTGCCTACCTTTCAAGTCAGTTTGGAAGCAAAGAAAAAGTAATTCCAAAAGAATAAATAAGTAATGACAACTATTTTTTCCAATCCTTCCTTTCTTCTTTTAAAACATTAATTCCAGTGACTCAGACGTACTAAAGAATCCAAAATATCTGTTGAGTCTGTTGTTTTAATAAAACCCACCCACTTCTTGAAAAAAAAACATTGAAAAGGTCATTTTGTACCTGTTTTAAGAGATTTCATAAACTCCATTCATCTTTCTGCTTATTAGTCAAAGAGGGAAAAATTCCCAGCTGCAGAACCTTAAAGCTCCATCTTGTGGAAGATGTTATAACATACGAGTAGGCTCCAGAGGGAAGAGGACTTCAAACAGAGCTTACAATTAATAACATGTTTGACATTTACACTTTGTCATCAGTCATACAGTAAGACAGTCTCTTAAATGCATTCCACCTCAGTAGAAAAACTAGCAGTGGGGGATTACCAATGAAGTGAAAAGCTGGTTTTCTTTTGTGGCAATAGAAATAGTCATCCTACACTGACTGAAGCAGCAGATAGCACCTGCACCAGTCCAGAGGAGGTCTTGCTTTCACCATGTTTGCTGGCTCCTGTGCACTGGACTTACTGTAGTCATAAGCAGGAAAACAGGGAATCACAGACAGATTTATCTGGACAATGGGCAGACAACCAAAGATAATAGCAACCTTGCCACTAAGAATAGATAAATGACTAACAGAATTTCCTCTTGTGATACTATGTTGACTGGAATTTTACATAGGTATTCTGAAAGCTGTTCACAATCCTCATCCAGCCATCTATTACAAACTCAACTCAATGTCTGCATTCAACCACTCTTAAAAGCTTGTATTGAGAGTAGCACAGCATAACCGTATGCTGCCTATGACTTTAAAAGAAATTTGAACCAGTACTGCCCTCTACTGAAAGAAGAGCCTGAACATGAAAATTGTCGCAACTTTTCCACCATTCTATTTTTCTGCTTCATTTATATACCTCATTTTTCCTTGGTTTTCATTCATGTCTGTAAGCCTTTACAATATTCAGGGTTCTGCTTTATCATGTTTTTTTCCTGCTGCTTCTTGCCCATGAGGGCCACAAAGATAAGTTTCTAAGTTTACATATTATAATACCATGCAGCACAGACAGATTCCCACTACCAGAGAGTTGCTGCACTAAAGCACTGCAGATGCAGCTCATGATTTCAGCAACATAAAGGCAGATAAGCAAATAAAAAAAAGAACATAAAGTGAGGTGTTCAAAAGTAATCCCCAGAAAAATTAATTTAAAATTTTCCTGTCATGTGCAGTACACCAGTCATACAACAGCATAGTATGATGTTCTTGTGTAGTAAATCCAAGATATTTAAAGAATGTATATCCATATGGATTCAATACTTTGAATAAATATGCCATAATTAGTAATTGATTACTAACTGTAATCACATTAGTTCCTCCAATATAAACCTTGCAATGTTTCTATTTTCCATCAGTAGCTCCACTTTGATATTTAGACATTCATAACAACCTGAAACTCTGAATAACTTAAGGATTGAAATACTGTACAAAATCTGAAAGTGGCGTACTTTTAGCAACATAATTTTCTAAACAATATGTTGGCTTGGAACATTAAGGAGCACAAAGCTTGAACTGGTTGAATGAAATGTCTCTGCACCTGTAGAAAAGATGTAAGCATTCCACTCAAAATAGAGGAAAGCACATAGGTTTTCTGCTGCCCAGGAGCTAGGAAAGCCTGTATCTCAGCCCCAAATCCCCAAGTGGCAAAAGCCAGCAGAAGATTTTCATAATGGCTGTAAGAACATTGCGTGCACTTCAGCAGGTTTCCATAGCTGGGGGCTGACTCCATTCCATCAAAATAAACCAAAACACCCCAACCTTACCATAGTGCTCAACCTCCACATAAACTGGCTGCAGAGGGAGCCCGCTGCCCACACGCCGTCAGGTCCCCTTCCCCGAAAAGACAGTGACTGTTCATGTCACATATAGTAATCCAGAGTCTAGTCTCCGTTTCACTTTCCAGCAATAATCATATCAGAAAAAAAATAAAGAGAGATTACTGAACTGGCAAGGAGAAGAGGACTTGATCCGTTGCTGCATAGTAGTACCCTTCAAATCTGTTTCTTAAGAGTGCATATGAAACTCCACACATTAGAACTAGTGTGGTTTCTTAAATAACGTATTTTATTCTTCCTGTTCTCTAAGCTATACTAGCTCCAACTCTGAATGACCTTTTACTTCACACAATGCTTCTGTGGGAAGGATAGACCTTCTCTTTTAAAGAAAATAATTGAACACATCTTAGGGTGTTCAAGGCAGATCCTAGTTACCCCTTTTAATATTTTAAAAAAAGGTAGCCTTCTACTTATAAAAAAAAAAGTTCACAGCCCCTACGAGGTCCTCTATACTTGTCACTGTTGGTGGCTGTTGCCCAAAAAAAAGCCCAGGTACAGCAGAACAACATTAAATTTATTAATAGATTTTAAAACCAACAGAAGAGATTATAATATAGCCGAGTACATAACCTGAACAAATTTACTTCACCTTTCCACATACGATCTTTTAAAATGAAACTATCAAATCTTGATTTTTAAAAAAAGCTTACTAAAACAGTCTTTATTCCAAAACATAGAAGCACATCTTAAGTTTGTATATCAGGACCAAAGTAACTGATAACAAAAACACTATGTGTGGATAGGGGGCCAAAAGCCCATTTGTGTATTAACAATGAAGTGAAGACCTTAAAAAAAATGGCATGTCAAAGCAAATGTATCTGTCATCAATGGCATGTGAAAATCCCTTGTTTAAATTAAGCTTTGATAATTCTTCTTCATGAAATCAAAGCTTCAGTCTAAAAATGATATCTAATACATAAAAGTTTGAAAGCCACTGTTCTCACTCTGACCCCATATGAACCTGTCTAAAAGGTTACTCATCTTGAACCATCATTTTTTACTGAACCATCTCCTTTTGCCCTCTACCTTGCTCAGCTACTCTTTGCAAATATCAGGTGTGGTGGTTTGGAATAGTTTACATGCAGCATTAATCACTGTATTCAAGAACAGACAGACCACATTTCACTTATGGAGAGGTACACCTCATTACCACAGAACTGAAGGAACACACTGAAGCTGAGAAAAGAAGCATCTTTTGTAAATTTTTTTCTTTTTTTAAAAGGAAAGGCTATATATAGCACTTTAAAAAACAGATGCAGCCAAATTGCTCCTGTAACAGTAGAAACAACACACCTAGCCTAGTCCAAGTCAGTCTTGTTGAGATAAAACTGCATCATGTTCCTAGCAATTTCTTCCTTAGAAATCAAAAGCATCGCAGCTAGATTATCTCTCTGAAAGCCCCCAGTGCTGCCACACGCTTTGTCACTACAGCAGCATCTTTATGCTTGGCAGCCTCACCATGCTTTATCACTCTTACTTCAGCTGCCATATGCTTCATTTCTTTGGCTGGGAGATACTATGCCAGCTGAACCACTTAGTCTGCAAGCTTAAGAAAAGGATCCATCACATGAAAGGGCTAGGGTTGAACTGACATAAAATTTTTTTTTAATCTACAACTTCAATAAGATTTATCATTCTACAGAATAAAAATTCATTCAAATCCAAAGATCCCTCCAAGGAACCACAGGAGAGCTGTCTGTCAACGGAAGCATATTATGAATACACTTTTCAGCACATCCTCTCCATCAAGAATAGTTAATCAGCAAAACTTCGTAAAAATACGGCTGGACTCAGGCTGCCAGGCTATACAGACAACTACATGCAAGTAGTGTGATTACAAGAGTATTCCAGGCAGATAATTCAGCAAACAGAAAGCTCAGAACCATAAGAAATTCATGCCCATTTCACCTTACAATAATAAAACAAAACAAGTTTATTCATCTCCAACTTTCACAGAAATTCCACCCCACAGAAACTGAGGGCACGGAACAAAATACATCCATTTGCCATAATGATGCACTCTGACAGCAATACACATACCGTGACCTTTAATCCATGTAGGCCTCTTCTGTATGCTTAAAAGCAAGTCAGGTTAGAAGCGTGGACTTCAATGACAGATTACATGAGCCTCACTGACAAGTCTGTTTATGTGTTAGATCAGTTTCATATATTTAGTAACCGAAGGCATCAAATAATTCTGTTGCCAGTACCATGACTGATACTCTTTGCCTTAGATTTCATACAAAGTGCAGTTATACTTAGGGTGCCTGCAGCTCTCAAATATATTAAAAAAAAAAAAAAAAAAAGAAGAGGAGGCAGATGTGAACCAAACACCATTCCAGCAATGGAGGTTAAGCAGTTAAAAAAACCCCACCAAACGCTTGTTTGTAATACTGTGACAAAATTTGACCACTACAATTTAAAATAGCCAATCAGAACAAGTTTCCTAAAGAAAACCATCTGGAGAAAATATTAAATGCTAGTTTCGGTCACTTCCTTGGAAAGTAATATTGATGCAATAAACAAATTATGATAAAATTAATGGAAAATATTTCTCAATTTATTACTTATATATGAATGTATGGAAATAAAACATTTTTCTCCTTGGCACGCTTATTCTGTCTGACCTTTGAGATGCTTTTATATGAAGCTTGAGAAGACTGATATAGTCTGGAACTTTGTCCTCACCCAATGCTAGAGAACAATTAGAACACATGGAGTTGAACAGGCAGACTAGTCCATGTTTTGAACTTTCACACGCATATAAAATAACTAAGAACTTAAAGCCAGCCAAAGAAGAACTGATAGCAAGCAAGCTTAGTTTTCCCACCTGACACAGCCTGTGGGGAAGGGTCAACTCCTGAATGACCCTCTTAGGGAAAACTATGCTTTGGTTCTCTGGGTAAAACTGTTGAGAAAGACATCAACGTACACACAAAAAGGTAAACATACATGACCGGCAATGAATATGAAAAACTTAAAATATCCAGCCTTTTTATGTACTTGGAAAATTTAAGCATTCTTTTGAACGCACGTTTATATTATTTCCTGCATTATCTACAGCGTTGCACACAGGGAAGCAGCCGGACTCTGGAAATTCAGCTGTCCTTGCTGCTTTTTATACTAATGTTATGTAATGGACCAGCTTTTATATTGTGACTGCCATCCTTGTCTTTGGTCTCTGCTTTTGAAGAGTTTTCTGGTGGTTTTTACAGTAACCTAAACCACAAGATCAGTATCTCATCATAAAATCTTTTGTGTCTAGCTAATTGGCAATGTCAGCATTATATCCTTAACAGAGAATGACCTAATCCATCTTATTCTGCACTGAAAGTAGAAGACTCCTCAATTATCTTTAAAATATGTGATGTTAAACATCCTGCAGTTATCAGAAGCAAACACACACCCTTTGGGTTGCTGGGAACCAGTACTGCTCTAGTTTGCCTGGTTTAATACAGGATATCCACACCTGCAGTAGAGCACAATGACAGGAAAATCAAGTTGCTTTTCAGAAGGTATTCTTTTCTCTGATAAAAAAATACCCAGAAGCAAGAAGCCATTTTCACCTATGGTTTTTCTTCCCTAACATGACTACGGTATATTTGATGCTGTAAATTATTTCATTTGAGTGATCATTATGACCACTCAAAAGAAAAAAAAAAAAAGAAAAAAAATCAGTGTCAGACAGCAAGGCTGAGCTAATTAAATCTGGCATGGTTTACTGTTTCTGAAAAGCTCTCTCACTGACCAGCACAGTAATACTTCTCATCCACAGATATAAAAAAACCACTTTCCAAAGCACTTCCCCTGCTATGTACAGGGCATAAAAGCACACCTCCACAAAAGCACAGAGGTCAAAGGCAGAAGAGAAATAGTCTTAATTTCTCCTTACACCTTAAATAAACGTCTCGCATACTGGCCTCAAAATCACCCTTCAACCCCATAGTAAAGTTCATCAACGTCACAGACCTTGATAAAAAGAAGAGTCGTACAGGCAAACTTACAAGTTGAAAAAGAAAGTAACACTGTAAGTTGAATAAATAGAAAAACACCCAGGAAAGCCACTGTAAAGATATTGTAAAACAAAATATTTAACAGATTAACACTTTAATAGTCATCATCAAAAAAAAACAATAAAATACGCTTAGTAACATTTCATTGGTTCCATTTATAAACCCATAGTGCAGGAGTCAAATACAATCATTAATCAGGTAGTCTCATCCAGCATAGCATTAAGTGCAATCTAAAATCTAAAAATCAGATAAAAGTACTCTGGATGTTTCAGAAAGGAATTTAACTAACTATCCTCCTTTTAGCACACCACATATATCCTGAGCTTTTCCCAAATAAAATTAATCCTTTCCCATTTAGTATTTCTCCCTTTCTTCCCTAGAGACCTGTAAGGGGGATATGTCACCACTATGTTAAAGGCACCCATTACCCTTTTATTTCTCCCACCTTACGCAGACACTTTACTCACATGCTAAGTACTCAGTTTACTGTGAAAGCTTTTCCCAAAAAGAGTGAGTTGTATTTTAAGGACACCATCTAACACTAGTACATTTCATGGGAAAGTAATAGACTTAAAGTAAAATACAGAGACAAGTAGCATGCTCAGTCATTATTACTGTTGTTCTGACTTCCAGGTTAATAAAAATTTAACCATGGTGCATGCAAGAGGTGTATTAGTTCACATCTCAAGAGACTTATCCAAGCCTAACATAACTTTTATCAGTTGTGCAACACAGCTGCAGTTTAGAGAGCCCCTTCACAGAGCCACAAAAACTAATGCAGGAAGTCCTCCACTTCCTCTCATTCTCATTACACTTCCAGAATTATACTTGCAACAGAAGCCATGTAAACATGTATCTTCTTGAATCGCTTGAGGCTGCACAATGTTCCTTTCGAAATATATCACTAAGAGACCCAAAGCACAACATTCTCCATCTCCTCTATGTATGCCAGGGAAACACAATATTCACCTCCCAAGGTTGTTATGAGGAATACCATTTATAACTTGCTAAGCTTAAGAAGCTATACAGCTCTGCATAGCTGTCAATTCAGGGCAGCAGCTTAAAGACAGGGCAGCAGCAAAACAAAAGGTGAGAGAAGAGTTTCCCCTTCATAAAGGTCTCTGTTCTCTCACAGAAATCTGGCTTTAAATTAAAAAAACCTGAAACACAATTCCTCTATAGGTCAGGAAGAGATGAATGAATATTTCAGATCCATAATCCTAGTGGTAGTCTCCCTCTTTAAGAAAGTTCTCCATCCGCAATCACTTTCCTTTCTGAAGGAAACCACTTATGTAGATACTGGAATCTTTCAAAGAATTACCTTCTCAGGGACTGCAAAAAAATGTTTGTGAAGATGCAGTAGTCCACAGCAGAGGGAATTTGCCTTTAAAAACCCTCAGTCATGTACAAAACATTTAAATCATATATTACCTAACAGGCAAATGCACTACAGATTTAAAAGTTGATAGTGAAGATGTAAGGGGTTTTAATGAAAATCAGGGTACTACGTTTTCCAAAGATAACCAAACACAAGTAACTTAAACTAATTTTAAATATTGTGTTTGCCATTATACTCATCTTGTCAGACAAGCATGTCCCAGACCACTGTGGAAAAATTATTAGTGAAAAATGTGTGTGTTCATAGTTATCATGTTACCACTAAAGCAACAATAAGAAATTCAAAGCCCGAGCAACAACATAGATGGAAATTTAAGCTGAAGCCACAGGACCTGAGTGTCACATTTCCTTCCCTCTGACTCTGACCTGGCAATATTCTAGGCAAGAAAACCACCCAGAATGGTAAAGTGCACCTTTCTGACAAACCTGCTGCATCACTGCCTTTTTCAGAGGCTCCCTTGAAAATGTGGTGCAAGGAGGAGATTTATCTACCCTGAAAAAGTGAAGTACTCAAAACACTGTTTAGAGCTTTCAACTGTAAATGCTTCCAGAACTCATTCAGCTTATTCTAAAGCCAGATGTATCTTAAATTCCTGGTAGTGTTTCACAAATAACTTAGAAACAAAATACAACAGTACCTCTATTGCAAACTCTTGCTTACTTTTCTACATTTATAAACAAGCCAAGCTGAATTGAAATCATTATGTTTCAAAACATCATCCTCACTATCACTTATTTCATGGGCTACAGCAGTACAGTTATTTCTTATTATCCAGTTAATAAAAATATAAGCATTTTTGACAGCATGGCTTAGAAAAAAAGTCAGATTTTTGCTATTTCAGGGAAAAGATTCCATTTATAAAGTACAATTTTCCAGAATCCCATATAAATATATCTGTATGGTATAGAAATTTCAGCTTGTTTCTTCAAATGGTTTGACGTTAATTTTGCCATTTAGCTGGAATTCAAGAGTGCTTGGATTCTTCATTATGTACAACATTGTTTCTGCAGATTAGGCTATTACCCAAGCAAAAATTTCCCTGTTAGACTGAAGAGAACAAAATGTACACAGAATAGCCACTTTTAAAACATACTTTTGATGTGATTTGGAAGATTCTTTCTAGCAGCTGAAAACTAAGTTTTTCTTTGGACTACTGCTCCTTCTTCAGGCCTACAACAGTGCTGCTACAATCGTAAATGTAGGTTACTAGCCAGCACTTAAGCAATCACTAGCAGAACCAACATCCACAAAGCTTCCCCAAAATAAAAGTTAGAGCAAAGCTTATATAGATAACCACATCCATACTGATCCATTGAAAATAAACTGCAACCTACGTAGTCCGGGCTTACACTGGGGAGGGAAGACACGATATGAAATTCAACCACAGTCTGGAGTTACTGGCAGCATCACTTTCCTAACATTAAATGTGTGTTGCATTTTTCTGGTACCACAGTCTGTGTTAATGCAAAAGTCATCCTGAGGAGAAAAAATAAAAAAGCTCATTTGTCCTTCTATCTAAATATTTATCACACCCACCAAAGTTCCAGCCCTCTTACTAGCTTAGTAAGATAGAGACTAAATATCTCAAGAATATAACCCCATCCAACTCTCTTAAAATTAATTTTACTAGCAGATCTGAACGACTTACTTTGGAGTTAACCACTTTAGAGAGAGGAAATGAAAGACAAAAAGGAACTGGAGAGACATGTCTTAAGTCACCTAGCGTGCTAATGGCCAAATTCAAAAGAAACATCCACATCTCTTAAAAGTCCTAAACAAGCACTCTGTAGCCACAGCAAGAAAATCTGAAATCCAGATGGTCACAACGAGAACAGCTCCACTTCTAAAAAGAGTATTTTATTCCATGTTCACCAACATTTCTCAGTAAATTCTCCTAGCAAATATTTGTAACAATACGGACACAGCAGAATTCTCTTCCTCCCTCCCTCTGAAAATGTAAGGAAAATTAATTGCAAGGAACAAGTTTAGAACTATTTTATCATCCTCATCAGAAAAGGTTCTTCAAGGATTCAGTGAAGGTGGAGATCTAGATAACTTTTCACATTCATTTCTCTGCGATAGGTCTATGATACATGCTCAGCATAACCAAATGCAGATGGCATTTTCTGCCACCTATGTGATACCTGCTTTGTACCTGATGCAGGCTCTACAACCATGAATTCTATGACTTCCAGGAACACCAATGTTTGTGGGGATTTTTTAGTTATGCTGAACAAAGGAGTTAAATACTATCCAATATTCTGCAAAATACTTTGTTACTTATTCAGTATTTCCCCAACAACAGATATGACCCAGATTGCTGGAATACTGTCTGCATATGTTTCCTACTCTGCAAATCACCAGTCACCTGCAGTCAGAGAGTACTTTGGCACCAACAGTGCTCCCCATTTCTCTTTCATAGTGGTCTCTGGCCCTGATGTATTACAATACCTAAAGGCAACCGAATAGCTAATGAGGATGGGGGTCTGGAAGAACAGACATCTGAGGCTGGGAAAAAAAAACCATCCTTCTCTTTTAGCAATATTACTCTATGGCTCACCCTCTCACTTCATCTGAGCATCTACTAGCTTTGGAAATTACTTTGGAGGCTGCATATGTTTTGAATATGAACTATTTCTCCATTTTTTTTCTATTTTCAGTTATTTAAGAACAGGGTTGAAAGAGGGAACCTGCACTTAAGAACTAGAAAAAGCCAAACCCAAACCTTTCGTATTTGAGGTTACTTTGTTACTTCTTATTTTACTCATTTTTATAACAAAACCCTGATGAAAATACTGTTGTGAAATACTTCCTCTTTTATTTATTCATATGGACAAGTTATTTCAAGAACTTAGACACTAGTTTGTCAAGAAAATGAACTGGTGAGCTTTATTATGCAAGATATTATTGAAACTATAGCATGTTTTGGAGCAGCCTATGTTCTATCAAATACATGTGCACACTTGTGCACAAACACCTCCCAGCCCTTAACTGAAGGCAGTACCCTACATCCCTGTACACACACTCTTGTTTTCTAGTTAACTGCTGCAGTGCACATTGTTACATTTGTGTTTATGTTTTATTGTGTTTGTGTATTTCTCTATTTCTTTTACCTTTAAAAGCAAAGTTCAGAGATCTGCCCATGCAGAAAAATACCAGGTAGCACTTGCTAAATTGTACACAAAAAGCTGAAACATCTCTACTCCTTGAGGATATCCTTAAAGTAATCAGACAGCCCCACTACCACTAGTCTTCCATGGCCTACTGGATGAAGCCTGCACTGGCCACAGCAGCTTCATCTGCTCCATGGGTGTCACCTCATTTCCAAACTGTCAGCTACCATGCCCACAGCCATCAGGTCCTGCCCAAAGAAGAGAGCTCCAAGATTAGTTTCTCCTGGAGGGCCTTGGCGGAGTAGGTGCACAGCTGTTCCTCCAAGCAACTCAGGCAAGAAATAAACTGATTCATCATCAAGAAGAATAGTTAAACTAAACAGAACCTAAAATTCATTAGTGAACAGAATTCACAGCACCATAATTACAATCCTGGTGAATTATGGTGGCTAATGAAGAAACAGCAATTCACAACACAATGCACTGCGTACTTTCAGATTTCTCTCTTAAGCTTGA
This sequence comes from Aramus guarauna, assembly GCA_013400195.1. Taxonomy (NCBI): domain Eukaryota; kingdom Metazoa; phylum Chordata; class Aves; order Gruiformes; family Aramidae; genus Aramus; species Aramus guarauna. The sequence continues at coordinate 121,989 of VXBL01006571.1, read as the reverse complement.
CTGAACAGGCAAAGGGATGCTGAGAAAAGTGGAAAAAGCTACAAGACTTGTTAAAACAGGGATTGCTGCCCTTTTCAAGTGACTAATGTAATTTTTTTTCCTCTAATTGTAGTTAGCAGGAAGGTGATATTAGAATAAGCGGCTCCAGGCAGTACATTTCTCTTATAATTATCCAGCATTGATTTGGTTTTGGTAATTGCATTTGGACATTTTAGAACAACGGACATTATGAAATATACACAGAAGAAAAAAATGAAAAGGATAGTTTTTCATCAGACAGCCAAGTACACATTTATCTGGCACTGCAAGTAATTTGTTCTCTTGTTTGTATCTGAAAGCAATGTTAAACTGAGCAAAAATTATTTCATAGTAAATTAGAGGCCTAGTATAGTCATAGCCAACATTCTCATGAAACTTTTACATAAACATGGTTTAATTGTACAAGTGAAACAAACTGATCTGTACAACAGTCTCAAAGGTTTGTAAAAGGTTATCAGTAAGAATTTAAGAGCTGCATGTTGAAGTACAAATATTGGAAAAGCAACACATCAAATCTTATCATGTACTGCTGGTTTTGGAGCTAGTTTTTTTGCATTTTCATTTTCAGTGTGAAAATAATGCAGCAATAACTACCATGCACTCATCTGCACATAAAAATGCCCCAATGCAATGCAAGGTTTTTGAACAGGTGCATGGTGTGATACTCAAACTTGGATTAAATTCTGGTAGGGCAACAAAAGACACTCATCCAACAGTTGCTGGGTGTTTTCATCACAAGGAAATACCTCCAGCTTACAGTTAGGTCAGGCCACAGTGCAATCTTGCAAGCCAAAGAATATTGGGGAGTTTCACCCTTCCCTCTGCATTCTTGCACTGGGGGTATGCAGGTGGTGTGCATCCCTGTTTCACAAGGCTTTCAATAGCTGTCTAGGTATCATTGGCCTTAAGCTGCCATTGGCCTCAAACTGCCATTGGCCTCTAACAATACAATCTGATTTGTGCTTTGTTATTCTAATACAGGTATTTGCACAGCATTCTTGAAATATTTGGCTGGAAAGTGTTCGAAACAGCACTGTTATCCCAGTCATTAAACACTTAGTGGAAGCCATACCTCAGCTTGTATACTTCCACCAGTTGTGAGGAACAATTTCTTACTGAACATCAGGAAGCATTGAACTACCACACCGTGTTTCACAGTTTAAAGACTTCCCTGTAGAATTAAGTGAAGTAATTTTCCATGTTCTTCCTAAAGTTATTTAATCCCACAAACAGTAGCTATTCCTTCTCCAGATTCTTAAACAATACGTGACACTAATCACAGATTTTGCCTACTAAATGGCTACAAAGCGTCATTATCATATTCTTCAATTAAGGACAGGGTGTTCTACTTCCTTAACGGTGTCAGATTTTGCCTGCTAAATAACTACAAAGCATCATTATTGTATCCTTCAATTAACGTTATGGTGTTTTGCTTCCTTAATGGTGACTGAGCAAACAATACGTAAACTACAGGAAAACAGTGCCATTCCTCTCTCATGCTACCTGCAGATTTGATTAATGGTAAGAAGCTGTTACTGTAGTCACTGCTATAGGCAGCAAAATGCAAGATAAGCTCAGATGAGCACCTAGTCTTGCAATTTCTTCTGCACCACATTTCTTCTGCAGTCAATCTTATTACATAAGATATTCAGACCCCAGTTTAGAGTTTGAGAGTGCAAGTTTCTGCAAGAGTGTATTCACTTTTGTTTTATCAGGAGTTAGTACTGATCATCACAACTATATATATAAATCAGTATGGAAGTACAACAACCTGTCTCAAATGCTCCTGAGCAACAGCACTAGTATTGGCTACATGGGAAGCATTATTTCACCATTCTTGAAAGCAGAAGGCCACTATTTTGCTGATAATCAGGAGAAGTGACTACAGGAAAATTAGTGTCTTCAGATGGGGATACTGTGACTTTGTTAGCAGCAAGGTGCCCCAAAAAGGAAAGACGTTATCCTTAAGATGAAGATTCCACTAATGTTTGTCTGATGGAAGAATTCAGTTTCTCCTCAGCAAACAAGAGGAGACCAAAATCATTGTGTAATTTTTGGAAACACAGAAAAACAGTTTTAATTGATGATGCACTACTTTTTAAAGTTAGCTTCGGTTCCAATTAAATTACAAGTGGCATGGCTGAGAGTGTGGTATTTTCTGCTCTGCTGGGGTGGCCGGGGTCCAGGCCATCTGCATGGAATGCACGGCAGGACATTCCACCCTTCCACCAGTATGGCCAGCGGTGCCAGCCGCTCCTGCAACCCGCCGAGGGGACAGAGAGGGATCTTCTTTTGTTTTCCTTATTTGTTTATTTGCTTTACTCTGGCAGCAGGCAAAGAGCTCTTCTCCTGCCAAGTTCATTACCATTGTAAGATGTTCCCAATTACACTGAGCAGAGCCAGCTACAGCGAGGAGGAAAAAAAACGTGTAAAGTTTAATTGTAAACTACAAGACTTTATAAGCCTTGATTTTAGGAAACAGGTGAGAGCTGGGTCTAGCACATCTCTCCTAAATGCTCAAATCCACACAGATCACTCATTCAAAATATTTCTTCCAAGTTTTCCAATCAAGTTTTTTGTTAAATTAACAAATCACCCAAGTGCATGCACCATACAGGCATTAATTCTCTCCCTCTAACAAAGTTCTTGTCCCCCACTCACTGAGTGCAGACACAAATTGTTGGTGCAGCGTCTCACAGTCTCCTGAAGATGACAAACTCACCAAAGCAGCAATATCCTGCTAGTGGCAGAACTGATTCAGGAAAATACAATTCTCCTTTTTCTCAGTGGCACCACAGCCTAAATCAGCCTTTTTGTGTGACTGTGCTCTGAGGGAGTGAAAAATGCTACTTAAAAGCATTTTCAAGAAAGCATCCATTATGCTTAAAAGACAAGATTAAGAACTCCAGCTGTATCTATCACTTGCAAAACTCTGGACACAACAAGTTGACTATCATGGCCATATAGAGTATATATATGCACAGGCCAAGTTCCTATGCATTTACAACACAGAGTTCTTCTATGTCTACTGTGCAATTCAAACATTACATGTTTTCCTCTGAAGAGATTGTATTTGCTCATTTGCCTCTTATGTCTAATTTATGGTCCCAAAATGTATCTATCACTCTCCCACTTCTCATATCGGCCAGTGCTGTACCAGCAGGGTCTAAGCTGAAAAAACAGGAGACCTTCCTCTCTGAGCAAGAGGAATACATTCCTGTGTAGCAACTACAAGTTCTCCACACATAGCAAGAGACAGTACAGAACTACAATCTGACAGGCAGGAGCAGGGTTGTCCCTTCCAAGATGAAGATAATCAACCAAAATATGGTACTTGTTTGAAAGGCATTATTCTCAAGTCCCTTCTGCTCAGTTGGAGAGCAAAGTGTTTGCTTCACATATTAAAAAATGCACAGAAGATCTGAGCATAGTAATAACTCTGTAATAGACTACAAGAGCACTGAAGATCCCACAAAACCCATATCACTTTCTCCAAATACATAAAGTTCCAACAGCCAAGAATTAAACCTAGCAATCTTTCATTGTTTTTTCACTATGGAAAGATTTCACAGTTACCCTTTAATAGGAAAGGAAGCAGTAAGCTGAATGAATGCTTACTGTCAACCCTTAACCAGCCTAAGCTTAGGAAAAAGGATGAGAGGAGAAGTAGGAGAGTAGGAATAGCATCAAAAGCAAGCACTCACCCACCACTTCCTGAAGTTAACAAAAGACACAAAAACTAATCAAGCTGCTGTAGGCCCTCTGCCCAGCTCATACCTGCCATGCAGCTTCTGCCCACAAAATAGCACACCAGACATGAACATTTCGAAGACTGAACATTACCATTTCATGAAATGTTCCCACATTTCTCAGCAGAAAATGAAGAAGAAAATGGACTGCTGTCTAAATCAGTTTACCTAAAATAAGCCATCCCTTCTTCAACACTCCCTCCCTACCCCAAGGGATTTAAGAAGCATGCATTGCCATGATCTGACAAGAAGTAATCCAATAAACCAGACAGCCTCCCTCTCGCCTGCACAAGGACACAGCTGCTCTGACTCCTCATGTAGGCCTTGCATGTCCAAATGTCATCCGTAACAGCTCAAACAGTTCTTTACTGAAGTAGGAAGTGTTAGGCACTCCTCTAATCAAGGCTGCAATTAGACCCTCATGCAGATACCAAATCCTGAAGGCATCTTCTGACACAAAAAGATTAGTAGAACTTGTGGTTTTTTCACCAACCTTTTTCACCTCCTGTTACAGTGGCTCTTGCTAAAACGTGGTACTTTTCCCAAGCAGAACTGTCACCAGCTAATCTCTAAAAGCCACCAGCTCACTCTCTCTCCCCCCTCCACCCCAGATGGATCCGTCCACAGAACAAAAACAGCTGCTCCTGATAAACCTACATGGCTGCATTTCACAATACACTGGAGACCTCTAAAGCACTGCATCTGAGCGCAGCACACTTGGTCCTGTAACAAGTGAATTGACACACTGCCCCTTGCATCCTGGAAACATAAATATTACTGGAAAAAAGTGCACAAAATCAGAAATTTTTAGAGTTAACTGAATCACAAGAATGAACATGCTCTAACAGTAGCTAGGTAACTTCACATTGAACAAAATACAGCCATCTTCAGTGAGTCACACATAAAACAAAGTACAACTTGCAAAGAAAGCGAATTAAGAATGTTCTATAATTTATTTTAGTCCAGAACTTCATGTCATTTCATATTAAAGTGTTATTTTTGCTTTGTAAGTTAGATTGCTGGATTTTCACATCACAAAACATCTGGCTGGGAGCATGTGGCAATAGACAGTATGTGATGAACATCCTACTTCCTAACTTCTCTTTGGTCCCCTGACCAGCGTGAGTTTCTCATCTGTGGCACTAAGAGAAAGGGAGGACATTATTCTTCTGTAACTGCATATTCAATAAACAGGATTTCATGCATAACAGCTGCATCCAGCAACAGGCAATGTGTTTTATCTAAGTCAGTCCTTTACCGAAAGATTAGATCTGACTACCCAACAAAGGGAATCCATTCCAGTCCCCAGGATATACAGCATCCCATTTGGGAGTTACATCCTCACAAAAAAATAGCAAGAGCAACATAACGTGGAGTTGAGCTTTTTGCTGGCTATTACCATAGAGGGTGATAGAACACAAAAGAAATTATACAGAATAAGTCTGATTTGCTTTCACTTTGCTGTAGCAAAGTAACTTGAATATAAAAGAGAACTAGTCTAATTTTAGCAGAAAATAAGCTGATGTACAAACTATTCTTCCAACAATGATAATCAAGATAGAAAGGCTAAATCTTAGCTAAAACCTACATTTATGGAAAGTGTCCTAAAGCATCTGTTAAAACATATCAACCTAATCAGCATTAAAAAAAAAAAAAATCACACATGTACCAACGATGACCACAAACCCTCACAAGATCTGCAGCAATTACACAGGATACCTGGCAAGCTGATATGCAGCTTGTTTCTGCAATTGCCCTGGCCCCTCTACTCTTCTGTTTACCAGGGCAGCCTGATTTTGCCATCCTGACTGATTACACTTTGTCATTAGATTTGAAGTTATTTTTCTTCCTCCAAACAGAAGCATATTCTGTCATAGTGACATTTCTGGATCCACAGTTGTAGCAACCCAGTGGAACAACTTTATAGACATTTGAACAATTAAGAGTACACATTACTTAGTTGAAAATGGATTATTTTAGCCCATTTTATCAAAAAAAACCAAAAAAAAAACCACGTGTTTCATCTTGTCTAGTACATAACGAATTTCTGAGAGAGACCATAGCACCTAATGTCACAGTTCCACAAATACATTAAGCCAGTAAACTGTCTCTGCCACCATTAGGGTTGATGTCATTGCCCCTCCATTACTTCTGATCTCAGTCTTCCCTCTGTGCTTCTCCTATGCAGAGCTATTAGTGTAGCAAGACAGTGAATTGGATCAGAAACTGATCCCAGTTAAACTAAAATGTTCTTTTCCTTCCATTAGTTTTAACCTGCATCACTAGCAGGATCCAATTCTTAATGAGATCCCTCAAGCACTTGAGTTGGCAAGGAGAGGGGAATAAACAGCTGGAGTGGTGAGAAGAGAGCACTTCTCATGGCAGTCCAGTTGGCCCAAAGTGCTCTAGGAACTACAGTATAAAATACATAGTCTTTGTGTGATACCAAGATTTTTTTGTTGCAGGATACCATGGCACATTTTATAAAGACCTGCTCCTTGTAAATCTGTGTATTTAAAGGTCAGGTCCACAGAAAATTCTTCAGGGTCATCTTTGCATACCCTTCAGTTGTTGCTAAAAACACTCTTCAGAGAGAGAAAGGTGTAAGTATCAGGAAAAAAAAAAAAAAAGAAAAACATCAAAATATGCAGTGCGTAGTGAGCAGAACAAGGTACAAAACACAAGACGTTTATGCCAAGTCTAACACAATTAAGAATCATAGAATGGTTTCGGTTGGAAGGGACCTCAAAGATCATCTAGTTCCAACCCGCCTGCCACAGGCATGGACACCCTCCACTAGATTAGGTTGCCCAAAGCCCAAAGTTCCACAGCAGTCAATCCATCTCTTCTCACCTTCTCCAGAAGAGTTTTTAAAAACAGATGAAGGATCACAGTAGAAGTGATTGGGCACAACTCCTAATATTGAGCCAGAGCTCACTGGAGCTGAGGCCTGCCCTTCTAGCCCTATGGCTGTGGTTATTATTTATGTGGTACCAACATTCATTTGTGTTGGGTGGCACATTTTTGCAACTGGCAAAACAAATACATGCTTGTTTTTCCTCAAGATGAAAATTCTCCTTCCCTTCAAAGTAATCCACCACATTTCCTCCTTCTCAATACTTTAAATGGACTTCAATGCTTTTATATTTTGAACTCCACATTGATAATTCCACATTTACCTTCTGCAGTCTCAGTCATGAAGAGTAGCAACACATTCATTATATTGCTCTTTTTTTGCCCAGCTGCATGGATACTTGGAGAGGAAAAGCCATGTATATGACAGATTTTTATTGATGCTGGGTTTATGCCATAATTTTATGTAGTTTTCATACTTCAGTGTGCTAATGTTTTGTTCAAAATAAATCCAAGTGATACAAAATGATGAGCTAAACCTAGCATTTAATTTTCCAAATAGTACTTGCACATTCTGTATTTTGATACATATGCTAATACCTACTAATTAGAACCATAACTAAGACTTTAAAGACAGGAATTAGGGAGAAGAACTTCCCAAACCAGATTTATTCATTATATGACAAAATAAACATTAGCACCATTTCTTCTATATAATGATGCAAAATATTCTCAATAGGAGAAATAATAGAAAAAATAAGGAAATTCAACAAAAAACTACATGTTATAAATTTGCCATGTCATTCCCTGTTGATATAAAAAATTATCTAAATTTTAGCATAACTCAAAACCAAGAGATCCCACAGTTTCTAGATAGCACAGTAGAAATTGTACATACAGTATTAGAAATGAGTGACACAAACACCATGGAAAGGCTGAATGATGAAATCCATAGTGCAGTATTAGTTAAATTCTCTATCTGTAGCAAAAAGTCTTATTGGTTTAGAGCTTCTATGTTCATATGGGTTTTTACATAGATGAAGGCACATTTTACTTTTTAATCAACACTGTAAGTACATTAGGTTAAGAGGTTGTTTTACAGTAGCCTACAGAAGAAGATCAAGCAATACTCTTTCACGGAATAGAAAGATCTTAATCAGTACCTTGTATTAGCAATTTAATACCAATGACCACAGACAGGGCTACAGGTTAATAGCAGTCATCTTCCTAGTAAAACTCTTCTATACATTCTAAAAGCTCCTCCTTTTGTAATACTTAATTTTCTATCAATCATTCTGGTTTTATATTAAACCCATAAGCAAAATCATATGAATATATTTCTAGTGAGCGTATGTTGAAATCCTCAAAAGTATTTCAGCATATCAGGAATAGACTGTTACACTATTAGAATTGCAAATTATGTCACCTTTTAGCAAGTGACCAGCAACAGGCCACTCAGAAGTGCTTGGTAATGGAAGAAGGCTTGTTTCACAGTAGTTAACGGTTACCTTACGGCTAACTCATCGCAACTTTGCAGGCTTGCTTACCTCAGCAATCTGCACATTTGAAATAAATAAAGCAGTAGGAAGGAAGAAGTTTCTATTTCTGTTCCAGGCTGCTACTTTCAGTATTTGTGCAAGTTTATCTGTGACTACACTGTTCCATAATGACAGTGTGAATACTCAAACTGCTACCAGACTATTTTTCCTCAATACGCACCCTGAGGAAAAAAAAAACAAACCACAATTTAGACTACTTAGATATCTGTATCATCGCTAAATACTTCTAAAAAAGCTACAAATCCATCCATTAGAACAACTAGCAAGGTTGTTTTAACAACCCTTACACCATTTATGAACATATGGACTTCTATCCTTAGCATTTATCAACTTTGTCAGACACAAGCACAAGACACCCTTCAAGCCACATTCTCAGTAGAAGCGCAAGACTGAAGGAAATAACACAATTTGAAAACAGGATGTGCACAAGAGCTTTTTGCGTGCACATTCCCAACTTACATCTTCAAGGAAAATTTGTGCAAGGGGAGAACAGATTCAAGCCTGGAGCTTTACATAACCGGTAAAACAAATAAATAGCAATAAGAGGACAGAACAACAATATTATGTTCTGAATGCTGTTGTCTAACCAGAAGGCAAAGCCAAGAAGCCCTGCAGGAAACACAGGCTAGAAGCAAACTGTCTTATTTCCTATTGCTTCTGTGTTTAAAAACATCTCCAGTATGCATAAATCAAGATGTCATTGGCAGTGAAAACAGAAGCCCAGCTTAACTCCATAGCTACAAGGCTCTGTTAATCCCTCTCTGACATTCTCACTAGAGTCTCCAGCTTTCTTTTGTTCTCATAGTATCAAGCTATGACAAAGAAGCTACGACAATGACACACAGGAAAGAAATTTGTATTCACTTGTCAGATACTGGGTAAAAATATATCCCTCATAGGTATGGTAATAAGAAATAAAGCAAGCAGAGGCTACTATGGCATATGGACAATCATTCCAATTTTTGAACACAAATTTATTTACTGAAGCACCCAAAACACTGAGAACACTCACAGCTGTAGTCTGACGTGGATCAACATAAAATACCAATGTCATTACTTGTTTTAAGAAAAACAGTCTTCAGAAACATTCCTAGTTCATGCATGCATCAGCTCTGTTTTTTAATATTGCAAGGTGTAGCAAGAAAAATGCTGTCCTCAGTAAGTTTACTGAGGGGAGAAATTGGAGCAACAGAAAGCAATAGTTTTCCCCTATAAAAAGGGAATCTCCTGCTTTGATACAGCAATGCTAAAAATCCATTTAGCTTTTCTTTCAACAAGATGTATCATATTGAAGTCTATCATGGAGGTTATAAACATTTTGCTACCACAGTGCATCTGAGGAAGCAGACACTGTATTTTTAACTTTTCTTTGTTTCCCTTCCACTCCCATATGTGAACTATTTTCAAAATTATCCAAAGAATTTATCAGCAACTTCTTCATTGACTTGTTTTGGTAAAAGGTATACCTTCTAGAGGAAGAAGGATGAAGGATTCATAAAATCTGCATAACTTTTCATAATAAAGGCTCATAAGAGCTGCTACAGCCTCATTAGCCCCCTTGGCATATGATGAGGTCATCCTTTAGATGATAAAGCACTTAATCTCCTCCAAGAGATTTTGGAGAGTCTAATACCTGAACAAGTCAAGTTCTACTGTATTTTTAAAGAAATGGAATCTCACCAGGAAGAGCTGAGGTACAAGACTCAAATGTTGGATGCTGTCATATTTATCTTTTGAACTGAGTTAGCTAAACCAATGCAAATTCTCATAAAATCTACATTGACAATAACATGTACACAATGGCTTTGTAATAAGTTCATTTAAAACGTACTAAAGAACAAAGCCACGGAAGAGCAGTGGGTTTTCAAAAGTTTGAAAGTGAAAACAGTTCCAAGGAATATAAAAAGGTCATTTCCGGTCACTACACAAACCTGATTTATTTTCAGCATGATACCAACACACCAGAAGTAACATTCAAATGATCAGCTCTTTTAAATGGCTTGGTTATATATTACTCCTTGCAGTACCCAACAATCATATTTTCTTCATCTACATACTTAGATACTATTTATATGTCTCCTGATCAAGACTTTTCCCCTGTATTTATACTATATAAATAAAGCTAGGATTATTAAGCTAGCATGTTACTAACCATAAAAATTTAAAAATACAAAGTGTATTTAGATCACATGCTGAGATCTCTCTTGTGCACATGCAAAAACACCCCCAAAAAACCCAAACACATCAACAAGTGCTCACCTAATGAGACAAAAAAAGTAATGATTATTCTTTTATATCAAGGATTCTCACAATTAGCATTTTGCAGGAAAGAAAATTCACTTGAGCATTTACATAATTTTAAGTGGCAATTACATTTAGGGAAAGCACCTTCAATCTATTATCTTTTTGTTTCATATTTCCAGATGCTAAAGTAATTCCTACTGAAGGATTATAATTAGCAAACTCTGCTTAACCATTAACATTGGAATTGGTTTTTTTAAAAATTAAAAAACAAAAATACCATAGACTGAAACCAACCCTTCAAATTGTAACAAAAGTTTATTAAAACTTCAGAAGCTTCAACTCAGAATAGCCAAGAGGAGTGTGCAAGTTTTAAGTATTTGAACTGTTCAAGTCACACTGCAGATTCAAGACGACCAAGGCCAATGTACCATCTGGCATCTCTGAAAACACATCTCTGATCCAAGTAGCTATTTGATTTTGAGAAAGAGCTATAATAAAAACCCAAGCAAGTACAGATTAGAAAAACAACAGTAGATCAATAATAAAACTCATATATACAACCAAGCGGTCTTTTTTTCAAATTTACATTCTATTCTTGCTGATGTTAAAATAGACTCCATCTTAATTCTTACTTCTTTCTGGTGAAGGAAAAAAAAAAAGCTGGTATATTTTGACCTCTAGGAAGCTACTAATAAAGGAAGAGCACCATTTTGCCTTTTTCCCTCATTATCATTGCATTATCAATATCATTAAAAGTTACTACAAGCATTAACATATGTCTAATGACAGTCACAGTCCCAAAGGTGACATTTCAACTATAGAGAACAGTAAATATCAGAAAAAGAGTGACTTTATCCTTAGGAGCCAGATGCTGTAATTCAGGGTCTCTAAACAAATACAAGAATGAAAGATGCTAATAAGACATCTGACTTCATGAATAATAAATCTGAGAAACTTAACCTTAGTCCAAAAAGTATTAATTTAAACAAGGAAGAAGAGATATCAATTTCTTAATCTTTCTGTAACACACATCACAGAGGTGCAAATAAACAAGTAGCCCTGACTTAAAAGTCATGACAAAAACCATTCCATCAGTACTTCTTAAAGTTATCCAAACTTAAAATGGAATCATCAATTAATATATTTAGTACTTTTGCAGGAAGAAACAGATACTGGAAATGAGTGTTACACAGATTATTTTAGAAGGGAGTTATATTTTTGTCCCTCTATAACAATCAGATTTTTATGAAGTATTTCAACTTCCTGGACTTTGAAAGGGGAGGTATTTGCAAATAGAAGAAAATATTAAGCTTTACTGTGCTGTTATGTAAATATGTTTTGGATATCTACCTCCACATCATGGGACCATGCATAATGCAAAACAACAGCCTACCAAGCTCAATATTCCATTTCTGATGCCAACACTGAAGCGATTCAGAAGACTCCATAAATCTCTGGAAATGCAGCTAATTGCCCAATGCCATATCCCAAGAGAAATTTCTTCCTGGCTCTGAATCCTCAGCTTTGATGCATGGACTGAAAACCAGTATTACTCTAGCTAGTATTCTTGCTGATGTGGTTGATCTTTACAGAACTTTATTATTTACCTCAGTGAATCATACAATTTAAACCCCACAGCTCAACTATGGGCTGTATACAAAAATTCTTCCTATTTATTAGTATTCCAATATTCTATTGTTATGTAAGACACCAAAATTGTTCTTTATTGTAAAAGCATGCTGGCAAGTCAACTGTCTTTAAACCCACTTTTGCCTTATTCTCTTCTCATTTTTGAACTTGCTGTTGCTTTTCTACATGATGAAGCAGAACAAGTATTTATTGAAACCTAGTTAATCTGAAGTACTTCTGGTTTTGATTTTATAACAAGAGCATATTGGAGAATTCATTCTTTCTTTGGAGGTCTGAGACGTTGCCTGCTGTGATACTCACATTGTCATTTTGCTACTAAACTCCAAAAAATTCTCACAAAGAAGCAAATCCAATATGACACGTAAAAGTAACAGTTTTATGTTAGTAGCTGGCTGTCACTCTAGAATAATATTTGTTTTAGCAACCCTGAGTTAACAAGTAGCCCATGGATATATGATAACCATTGTCCTCCTCGGAGATTAGACTCCTATTTGGATCGGTTTCTCTCACAATATTTTTATTTCATGCCCCATGCACTCCACCTACATTGCTAGTCTCCAGGGATCTTAGGGAAACAAGCGACCAGGATAGTTCCTGTAAGCAGCCACATTATTACTTTCAGTGGGAACGTGGATCGGATCTGGATTAGTTGTTCCCACAGCTGTTTGGTCCTGCCTCAGTTGGTTTTTTGCATGTAAAAAGTCCATATACTTGGGCACATACTAGTGAAAGCATAAAGGGACAGTCAATTTCAGCTAGACTCTGAGAAATTTCATCTTGGCAACATCCTTTTGTAATGATGAGATATTTTTTAATCCAGAACACAAAGCCAGGATGCATCATCCCTCTTATTTTACCTAACACAGACCAGATTTACTTTATTGTGGGTCAGCAATACCAAACAAGTGGAATTAATTCTCCCTCCATCTAGCTAGTAAAACTTTGTGTGCCATTTTTAAAAAGTATGAGATTTAGGATAGTGGATCCCAGAATTAAGAGGAATATGGAAAAAAAGTACATCTTCACATTTCACTTTACTAGGAATAAAACACTCTGGGTGGATTTAGTTTGCATGTGCAGTCTGGCTCCCCAGTTACACCACCATCTGACCTCATCCAAGCGTGTACTTCTTCATAGCTCGTTTATCAGACATCTAGCTTGACTTCTACTTGACTGACATAATAAGAGCAGCAAACATGGAGCAGTTACCAAACTCTAGTTTCAAAGGAAATGGCAGAGGACACAATTTTGCACAAAGTTACACACTTCAGCCCAATCATATTTCCTTTTCCATTGCACTATCAAATCAAGCCCTCCAGAAAGCAAAGGTTCTTTCCCATTCAGGTACTGTGTAGTCCACAAAGGGCAAACTGATCTGGTAGGTAGGTGCCCTCAAGTTCAAATCTCACATCATTCAGAAGACAGTGTTTCTCCATGTTAGCCCTCAAGACTGATCAGTAGCATCTTTTGGTCTGACTCGTAATACCATCAAATTGCACACACTGATTTTTGGCATAACTAAGACTAGAACCTCTGTAAAGTCACAGACCCAAACAAACCACAGCCACACCTTATAAGTGTGCTAAGTCCACAAGTAGAAGAAAATATTATATAAAACCTATGGCACAAGAACTATTGGCCTAGGGATTAGAGGGCAGGTGATAATGTTTGCAGCCACAGGCAACTGAAAAGTCACAACAGACAGCAAGACAGCATACTGTGATACATGGGTGGCATGTTGCAGGCGTTTATTTGCAAAATGTGCATGTGTGACAAATCAGGCCACAAACATTTATCTAGATGAACGATAAATTACCCTTTAGGTCAGGCATGTACTGGAATTCCCTGGATTTAAGTTCTTCGTGCATTTGTTTTGATAGCTACAGTTCAATTACAAACAGTGATTCTACATAAGATACTATTGTGTGTAGTATTTAAAAAAAAAAAAAATCAAGATCTCAGTAATAATGGAAAATAATTATTGTTCCTTTATTATACCCCAATGGGAAATTACAATGTATGTGCTAACACAGTTTTATTAAATGCATAAGCACCTTCCTTCTTCCTATGTTTACTTCCTCTTTGCTCAAATTCTATCTGCTTACTTTAACAGCAAACGCTGTTCTTAACACTGGGGACCATAAGGCTGGTGCTCTCTCTCATGCACTCTCAGGTTTGTTTCAAAAAAGAAAAAAAAGAAAAAAAATTATTTACTGTTTATCAGTGCAAGAATGCTTTTCTACACAGGAAGTCAAGTTAAAAGAATGAATTTGAAAAGTGTTTGTTAAAACACATTAAAACCTTCATGGAAGTTGTCATTCAGAAGTTAAGCAACCTTCATGCTAGCTTAATTTGTGATGCCTACAGAAATATTTAACACCCTTTTATTTTATGTTATTGGCTTGGTTCAGAAATACTGCGGATAGCTGACACACCCTAAACAAGTAGAACCAACGTGTTGAAATGAGTCTGCCTTTATAATAAAGTTACTTCGTTCTCAAGAAATTTTTGTCAACTAGAAAATAAAAAATAGCCCATTTTTCAGAATAAAATGCTTGAACATGGGAATTTAATAGATCTACTAAGCAAGAATATTTCTTATTTTATTTACTTATAAAAAACAAACCAGCAAGTGATTTTTGTCCTGCAAGGTAGTGGATAGTTACACTGCATGTGTTTCATGAACTGCAGAAAATGTTTCTCCATTAACAAGGTGACTAATTTCAAATATTCCCAACCAGTCAACCTAGTAAGTTGTCACTCTACCTAAAACCAAGATGAACTTGATTTAAACAAAAGCATTGACTCTGTTAACAATAATGAGAAAATGCAAGTCTGAACATATAAATAATATTTTGCCCACGTGGAAAGTAATACCACATATAGCAACAGCTACCTAAATTTTAGTGGATGACTGGGCACGTCCTGCCTGAAACAAGCCTGGAAAACACTTATAAACAGTTTAAAAAACAAAACCCACCACCTTATAGTACTGAGTTGAAACAGAAAGAGCACCATTTAAAA
Organism: Aramus guarauna; assembly: GCA_013400195.1. Lineage (NCBI taxonomy): Eukaryota > Metazoa > Chordata > Aves > Gruiformes > Aramidae > Aramus > Aramus guarauna. Next base: position 106,871 of record VXBL01006571.1, on the reverse strand, counting down.
AGTAAACCAAGCACATTGCCTATAAACTTGCAGCTAAATGCCTAGTTCGGCATCACAAGCATTAATACAGAATCTCCCCTTTCAAAGACAGGTTTTCATAGCACTTTACTCCACCAGCTCAAGTCTCAACAAGTGACTGGGGCCAGTACCTTTATATTCAGCAGGGTGGGGCAAGAGAGACATTCTCATTACAGATGCTCTGGGGTTATAAGAATGCAAATAATCAAATTCAGCATTTTGAATAGCACCCATATCTCAAAGCTAAAACCTGTGCTATGCCACATGGTAAAAGCCTAGCATATGCCTAATAAAAAACATGAATAAATATATCAAAAAAACCCTGAAATTTCAAGTTAGTCTTCAAAAATTGCTCAAAACCAACAGTACCACAATAACCCAGTGAAGAGGGGACACAGTAAGAACAGCTACTGTTAGATGCCCATCCAGGAATACTGTGCAGAAGAAACAGTACTCCTTACTGCCCAGAAAAAAAATCAAGCAGCAGAGGGGCACCCCTCTACTTTCCAAGACCGAGACTAGAATTGAACAAAAAAATTGCTATAGTCATTAGGCTGAAGTGTCCCCTCCACTATTTCTTCTGTTCATCTCTTACCAGTCAGACTTCCTCCAAACCTCAAAAATCAGCTAATTCAAAAAATGGCATTATCTGGCTACAACAAAAAAGAGACACAGACAAGACCTAGAAATATGTCAGAACTGCAGGTTACCAACATGAACCCCAACCAGAAATTACAAATGAACCAAGAAAGGCTGGCTCACAAAAAAGAAAAGACAACATTGGAGGGGAATAGGTGTATCTGAGGATCTGGATACCCTAGACCAGAACCAGCAAGCACATTGCTAATCTCTTTCCTTTCCTGAAAGAGATTCAGATAACCTTAAATAGCAAGGCCAGTGCCCACCCATGGCTTTCTGAATGTAGGCTGGTGTGCTCCTTCGAAAGGTACCTGTTAAATCACAGGTGAGATTTGTCCAGCTGACGTGGAGCTGTAGTACTAACATGGTTTTGTTCAAGACAGTCTATTAACATAAACAAGAGATACAAGTATGACCAGAAGCTTTTTATTTTTTCCCCAGGTACATCCGTCAGTCAAATAAAAGCCCTCACTACAAACTCAGTCCCTTTTAACATCTGATGAAAAGCAGTCACACACTAACATTTTATTAGACATGACAATCCAGCAAGACTTGGATATCATCAGAGAAAAGACTGATTGAAAAGAAAGCTATTTATCATTTATCACACCTGACACAAACTTGAAACCACAGAGTTAACTCTGTAACCTGAGCCCATCTGCAAAGTAGACACAAAACACCTTCTTGTAAAAAAACCCATCTCTATCCAGGTTTGCATAACCTGTTAAGATACACTGTATGGAACAAAGCCTTTCCTGAACAACTCCCTGCTGCTTTATAAAGAACCATACAAAAGAAGGAAGTTCTCTAAATTAGGAAATCCTAGACTGAAGGAACTTTAAGGTTGTAAAATGAAGTAGCTAAAAAAAAAAAAAAAAAAATCAGTCTCAAGGTCACCTCTATGCTACCTCTTTCACACAAATTCTGTGTTTTACCTGAGAAGACATTTCAGTGTAGAGAAGGGACAGCAGTGATCACTGAATGCTGACGATAAAAATATTCAATGAACACCTTTCTAACCTGAAGAGTGAAGAGAGAAGGAAAAAAAGGCATGCAGATATATTCTGAATAGCTTGAGTTACAGGACCTGGATCATTTTGACTTTGCCCTAACTACCAAAGCCCATAAGACACTTGTTAAAAATAAAGTTTTCTACATGCCTATGTTCTAGCTGAATGGATTTACTCTTTGAATGTTCAGAGTAAGAAGGAATTTGATCTATGACAGTCATTCCTGTCTTGATTTCAGTTTAATTTCTGACATTCTTCAAGGCCTTGAAAACTGTATCTAAATTCTGATATTATTTTTTTTAAATGTGTGTTCAATGCTCTTTTTCCCCACAGTCAGAAACAGAGCTTTGTGGATTGTGTGAGGAACTTGCACTCTGACCAGTTTCTCTTGGCTGGCAGAATAAAAGGAAAATAACTTCAGACAAAATTGCCATTTTTCCACCTCCAAATGCTAAAATTATAGTACTGCTGTTCAGCCATTGACAGTTACACTCATCATTCTAACACCAAAATTAAATTATCTAAAATTATTGCACATTGTCTCAGGAGCAGGGAAGCTCCTAAGAGTGCAACTATTTGAAGTGCTGGAACAAAGTCATGAAGCAACAGTTCTTCCTTAAGTAGCCTCACTGATATAACAGTCTCCAGTATTATTATAAACCATATGACTGCAAGAATAAATTTTTTAAAAATTACATTTATTCATTATAAAGCTTAGTACAGTGAAAGACAGTATAATTTTATTTTTTTATTGCATAATAAGATGGACGGAAAAATTGCTAAGGAGGGCATTTAGAAACTGAACCTAGCAAGTATGTTTCACAACCTTATCACTGTTTGTAGAAGGCTAAACATGGGTTAAAATGATGCACAAGATTACTTCAATAGCATTCCACTAGCAGAGACACACATTAAAGTTGTTTAATAGGTCAGCAATGATTGCAGAATATGCAGATCTGACAACACTGAGTTCAAACTTATATACACAGCTATCTAAAAATTGCAGTCTCTTATTAATTTTACTCTTTCAAGTATGCTTGCTCTGGGCCCACATCCAGTAGATGTAACAGATGGAAACTGCCAGTGAAATATGGCAAAGCTATGTAGGCCATCATGCATGAACCAAGCTTCCTGAAAACGTTCTTGAATCAGACTGCTGGATTCAGCCAGGCATCCATAATACCAGCTACCTTCACATTCACACCATGACAGAGCCAGTACTTTTCTCAGGTAGATGAAACCTGATTTAGAGCAAATTATAAATTCTGATTTATTCATAAATATCCAGTTCACTACAAATATATTTATAGTTTAGTCATAAACTGAATATAACGCCGTAGGACAACTCTGACAGTGCTCTGAGGCCATTACCTGCTCCAATACCAACCTAGTCATAGCATCTCCTATTTTCAGATATTCTGGAGTTCTTCCAAACAGTTCAAGCCAAAGGATACATCAACAGAAAATCATTAATTATTTGCAGAGTAATTAGCACTAATAATCACATTACTACATGATTACATTCAATTGATTTAAGTCCTTGCTGCCACCAAAAAGAATGTTCCCTAAGCTTTCTGTTCTCACCAGCTCCATAGTACTATTAACATTATTCATGCAACTACACAAACAGGCTGCAGGAACTTATTTAACTGAAAACTAACATTAGGAGTCGAAAAAAAGGCAAAAAAAGATTAGTTTTCAGTCAGATGAGCATCTTAACATATCAGCCTTCCTGAACACTGAAGGGCACAAAGGAAAAGAAGGTAACATGGAGAGGCACAAGGAAGGAGTATTGCTACACTTCTAGAATGTTCAGTTCTCTAAGGAAAATAATAATTCATTTTACTTTAGGGGCCTTGAGATTGATCTACTCCTCCTACCCCTCAATAAAATCCTTGTTGGAAAAAGAATGCTCTCATAAGAACAAATCAGTATTCACATGCATTGTACTGACCAAAGGAAAGTTACTGCCTGATACAAATTCCATGGTTTGCTAAAGTAACACAGGTTTTAAAATGTAGGATTTATTTGGCATTTTCTCCAAGAAATCAATAATTAACTATACCAGGACATTTCAGGGGGCAAGGCTCTGCAGTTTTTTGGGTTTGGGTTGGTTTTTTTTTTTCACATTACAGCAGAAAAGCTGTAACAGCAAAAATCTCAGTAATATAACTGAGCACCTTCAGAACCACAGAGACATAAGGGAACAATGCCTGAAACGTTTAAATTGCTCTTGTCCAGTCCTGACATTTTTTTCTACAACTACGATAGTGCTGTAAACACACATTTCAAACTAACAGCACCCTTCCACTACTATACTAATGAATATTACAAGTTAATATTTAATGGAGATATTTTTACCTGTGGACTATGTTATACTAGTTTTCACAGCTAACTTCTGGTTAGCAGAGGTACTACTCATGTATGATAAACGTATGAAATAATACTGAAGTCTCATAAGCAAGCAGCGAACTGAATGCAAGTGGCTCACACAGACCTAGATTTATCTGGGGAGAACAACCTGGGACTCCATAGTTAATGCTACACCTATAAATAGAAGTAAATAAGGAACATGTGAATATTTCCCTGCCCAATGGGACTGAACGTGCCTGGTTTACCAGTTCTGAGTTATTTTCAGCTCCCTCAAAGTAGGGAAAATGGCCTGTGAAGCCAAGAATTTGCAGGGAATGTAATGCAAGGGAAACACCTGTTGTGAGGTCAGTTAAAAAACAGAACAAATATACACACTGTGCAAGCTCTGAAAAATGAGAGGTTGCAGCAGAGTTTCTAGGGGGAAGACTGCCTTATAAAGGCAGGAGACTTTCTTCACTGAAGATGACTGAAGTGAAGAAAGGGCAAAGTATTCCTTATGGTTACAGCAGCTGAAGAACTTCCAGTGTTCTTCCTTTCTTCCTTTTTATAGAAATATTTGCTATGATTAGGAAGTTTCAAACGGTGCATAGAATAACAATCATTAGCTACCTTTTTTATATAAAGGTCTGCTAGGCAAAGACAGCAGTACTCTTCTTGGTTCAACTGTATTATGCACCAGCCAAGCTGACAGCTAGGTATGCTGCATGATTTCTCACTGTTCCCACTACAAGATGCATTCCTTACGATTAATGGACTTGATGATCCTTATGGGTCCCTTCCAACTTGAGATATTCTATGCTAATGCATCCCGCTCAAAAGCAACAAAGATTTAGTCTAACAGCCGAAAAATTAGCATATTGGCTTTTTACTGACTCAGAACTAGAACCCTAGTGTGTTTTTTTCACATTTAGTCCTTAGCTGTTCAAGCTCAAGGCTAAGACTTCTCTACATAACAATATTACTCATATTTCATCATAGTGTATCTTGAACTGGACACTGTCTTAAGGCCTAATGGGTAAATTTCTTAAAGACACTTCCATAAATGCAGAATGGAAGACAACAAAACAGCAGTATGTGTTACTTCTCTTCTAGCCTTCAAAAATCACTGTGGGAATAATGTGGCAAAATCCTATATCCAAAACAAGTAGAAAACTGCTAGCTTTATTTTAAGTCCCTGACAGTTACAGCTAAATAAAATAAATGCATGACACAGGCCTTCTGTACTAGACAAATCTAGCAGTGTGCAGATCTAGAGAAGCCCTCTTGCACTGTTTGTTAAAAAGCATTGGTATAGCATAGACTGAATTTACACAGTTACAGTGCTGTCTTAATGCAACATACTTTCCAACTACCTATCCTGGTCAGACGAAGACTATGCAAGGCAGCGTATATATGTGGTGTTTATAATGGATTAATTGACATCACAAAATAAAACTTGCAAGTGTGACAGGCTATTACATTGAATTAGATATTCTTCAGTTTACAGCTGTAGCCACTTGCTCTATCTTTCAGATCACAGGGCATCTGTCTGTGCTGTCTTCAGGCACAAATATTCTGATCAGGAGTTTGCTTCTTTATTTGTCTATCTGTATTTTCCTGGTCTTTCTAGGTCATCACTATTCTAACTGTCCTCAGAGCTGAAGATGTGGGATATGAGAAAAGGATAGCCTTCAATCATTTTTAGGCCCTCCTTTCCAACTCACCAGGGCAACATATGAAAGAACAGATAATGAGCAGTATATGGTATGACAGTATGGATAGCAAGACCTACAACTTCAAAGCTAAAGATAGGAGGAATTCCTATTGCACACAGCCCATTTTACTCCACTTACACTCTAATTAAGTCTGGGAGAAGTAGCTGTGAATCTTTGTCAAGTCACCATAAGGAACAGAAAGGCAGAGACATAATACACTTGCGTAAAGCTAGCATGCTCCCACAACTTATTTCTTACTATCATAAATCCCTCCTTCAAAAGCTAGACACCCCACTGTCCACAAGAAAAAAGTTTATTACACAACAGAAGTTTTACATCTAAAATTTTATTTTTAACAAACTGCTACATGCTGCAGTCTTCCCCTTGGAAAAAAAGAGTCCTTAGTACCACAGTGAAACCAAGCCACAAGAATGAGGACACTGACATTTTACTGGTACCAAAAGTGCCTGTGAAAGGAGCGTATGCTGCAGCTCACAAGCATGAGATGCTTACAGTGATCCTGGTATCCTGTCCTGCACAGTAGTACTCTGCTGCAGAGAAAATACTGATACATACTCAACAGAAAATAATCTTCATTGAAGAGTTTAGAGGTAGCATTTCACTGCTTGAGGATGCAGAGTTTTTCTTGTGCTCAGAGGCATTCAAGTAAGAGTTGAGAGAGAATGCCATTAGTTTATGGAAACAGAAGCTTTCTAGCAAAGGAAAAAGTGAAAGATGCCCCCACACCCCTCCATTTCCTTCACTAAGAGTCCCTTTTTATAGGGCTGGTCTACGTGCTGAAGGCTTTTCAAGTAGCCTGTACAAAAATCCAGGTCATCTCTGCAGAGGTGGAGTTTTTTCCCAGTTCAAGATGCATCTACAGATGTGTTTTGCCATCAAAACTATGTTAAACTGTTGCAGTTTCAATCAGCATAATCTATTAACCTGCTAAACCACAAAGTTTTTAGTATCACGTAGCCCCAAATTATGTTTTGTTTTAACAGGTAATTGTTGGTTAAGTAGTTTGTTTCTGTCTCCCCTTTTTACATAACAGTTCGCAATCCTCCTCTATTAGGAAAAAATGTGTTACAGCATCAGACATCATAGCTGAAGATTAAAAACGACTGATGCCATGTCAGGTTTACCAATGCCACTAATATGTTTGACTCCTTTTTAATTATGAATTTTAAAACAAATTGAAAAAAGTTTCATAACTGAAGGAACAATGCCTGTCTTTGTTGCTACTTTGAACTTCAAGCGCAGATCAATCTTATGCATAACACAAAAGTTTGGAATCACTTCCAAAGAGGGTAATGTATATTTCTGTCAGATGATGGTGAACAAAGCAGTTAAGCAACGCTGATCTCTACTCAAAATTGCACTGCAAGTATATCCTATGTACAACAAAAAAAGCTCAAAATGGTATTTATTGTTGATGGAGAAAATGCACTGAAGAAACCACAATCTTTCACCAGTATTGATATTAAGGCTACATTCAGTAAAAGGGTAAAAGATACCAACCAACTACAGAAAAGACTTCGGGTTTATTTTGCTAAACTGAGCACTGCAACATGCCAGCAACTCTTTTTTTTTTTTTTTTCCCAGCTTTTTTCTCTGGGACTTGACTGGACTTTGCAGCACTTGACTGAACAGAAGGCAGCACCCAGAGAAGTTTTACTGTGTGATCACATAAGCCTATAGCTGTTTGTTAATCCGTAATAAATTCACTATTGTTTATAAGCTTCAGCTTCCGTTTTTTTGTATGTTAAGCACTCTGAGGCAATCAGAGATACTTGGGCTGCTGCCCTTTGTAGTATGATTAGAACTTCTTCCCTCCACTTTCCAAGACACCACAAGTGAAGGGGAGGACCAGCAAGGAATAAAGCAGATCCCACTCTAAATCGCCTATTGGATAAATGCGACACGAGCTTGAAAGGTAGAGATCTAGAACAGAAGCAACTGTAACTGCTGCCTAATTTAACAGACTTGCACTTGAAGGTTAATTTCTCAGGAAGACAAAGTTAAAACACAGAGAGTGTTTCTCATACCAAAACATTAAGAAAGCACAGCTGATAACATGAGACACACAAGAAGGGTTCTTTGTGAACAAGGGCATGGAAAACTGCAACTGCAAATCATCACATTACCAAAACAGTTAGGAATAAGAAAGATCACAGTACTTTTATTAGCAGTGACATTCATTCAGGAAAAAGTGACAACACCAAGAAGCAGACCAATACAATTTGCTCTCCAGAGGCACAACAAGATATGGACACAAATTGATGAGTTACTGTGGGTGACCTGTTTTCCTACTATTTCTGCAGGTTTTTCTGCAGTCCTTCCCTTCTCACACAAGAGACCCAAACAGCTAAAGTTTTCACTGAAAGAAAGGCCGAGCAAGTGACATTACCCAAACTTCTGCCCTGGCAGAAAAATGTCCTCAGTTTCTTTTTCAAACAGCAAGAAGGATGTTTTCATTTGTACACATAGCTGCTAACAGCAGCCATAACTTGGACAGAATAAGAGTCCCTCAGGCCTTCCACCCTTCCCTTTTCAAACTATCAATGCTCTCCCTTCCTGCCATAACCCACCGCAAAATTCACACAAATAGAACTCACATAGTTTTAAAGAAGAAAACATTAAGAGCATCAGTGGGACAATACTGGGTTTGGTCAGGCAAGAAACACATCAGGAAATAGCTGAGAACAAGCCAGTAGCACACAAATGACTCAGGATCCATTCCTGTTACAATGGGGAAAACAGTCGTCTTCCACACGTGGACGGATCCACCCACCCCAGGTAAGAAGTACAGAACAAATGCCTATTTTTTCATTGCAACTTCAAAAAGCCCAAAATATTATTCAATAGAAAACCAGTATTTTAACATATTGAGGGTTTGGGTAAAATAAACCTTGATTCTTTTCTGCTTTACAACATAGTTCACACAAAATAAATACAATCGTGTAAATGAGGCATTTTGAGTCATCCAAATGCCTTGCTTAAGTCCTGGGTTTGACACTTTTTGTAATTACAGTGGCACTTTGACGCTTCAGCTTTTGCTTTTACTTTTACAAGTAAATATCACAGTGCTTTGTGATTGTAATGAAACAAATCAAAACAAGCTTGTCCTTTATATTTTCATTAAGACCATGCAATAATAGAGTGCAGCCGCAAGGAGAGCTACTCGATCTACGTCCTCTGACTTACAGGACACAAGTGTGGCAGTACATGGCATATAGACCCCTTCACCTGCCACAAATACTGCATTTCCACTGCTCAACCTACTGGAGGAAAACCCAGCCATCAGTACCTACCTCACAGATATTCAGCATTCACTCCATCAAACTGAGGGGTCAAACCTACAGTAAAACATAAATGGTACTGACAACTGGCTCAATAGTCAGCCACATCTAGTTTGAAAGTAAGTAACAAGTGCTATTCTTTCACCAGCAAACAGTTCAGCTGCAGACAAAAGTCAACACACATACGAGTGATCTTTCTAATACACCATATCTAGCAACTGCGACAAAGTATTTTGAATTCTAGGCACATCACATTAGAAGAGGAGGCAACCTAGATGGTGAAGATCACATTCAGGAACCGGATCAAACTACTGTACAGAAGAAAGTAAGGGCAGCAAGTTATCACTGCAGTACTGGTTTTGCTGAAGCATAAACCTACTGCTCATGCGATTTTGAAGCATAATTATTCACAGTTCACCTGAGTGCAGGTCGCAGGCACAATTCATGCAAGAAGTAACCGAGTTTATCTTGCTTGGGATACTGGTAGCATATCAGGTCACTCCGATCAACTGTATCTCCCTCTCCTGCACTGAGATTTTCAGACCTAAAACCAGCAGCAAAGCGCTACCTTCTGTCCGTGTAATTAGCACTATTAATCCCAGGCTATCCAGGCCCCCTGGCGTGGCTCCGGTTTGGCTTTAATCTCTGCCGAGGTCTCTTCTTCCTCTCCACAGAAAGCCATTTAAACCTTGGCAAGCCTTTCAGTTTAAAGTGATGTTCCGTTGCAGATGTATTAGTCCCACACTGTCTTGGTGGGAAACACGGAGACCTGCAACGCCTGGCCTTATACTCCCGGGGAAAAAAAAAAAAGGAATGAAAAGTTACTTTTTCAGAGAGCGACCGCTTGGGACAAGGCAAGGGCTCCCCTGTACCTCTCCCTCCCCTCAAGCGCAGCCGGCTACACCCAGAGACGCTCGCCTCTATGCGGTCCAGCCGCCTTCTCTAACGCTTCCTCTCCCTGTCACGGCAGGACGTGAACACACCGCTTGTCACCTCCACGGCGAATAACTGATTAGTCATTTGCGCCGCCCGCGGGGCGCCCCGCACCCGACAGGGCGGCCGGCGCCTCCCCGCTCCGCGGGCGCCCCTCACGCGCCCAACGGTTCGCCCTCGCGCCCCCAACGGCTCCTCCAACGGCTCCGGGCTGCCTGGGAGCGGGGAAGCCTGCCGAGCCGCGAGCCGCTCCAGCGAGTGCCGGCCCGCAGGGGAAGAAGGGGCCCCACTCACCCCATGAGCCAGTCCATGATTGGGTCCCGCCGCGCCGGGAAGCTCCCGCGGCCGCCGACTCCCCGCTCACCGCTCGCTCATGGGTGCCGCCACCGCGGGGGTCGGACTCCTCCCTCCCTCCCTTCCTCCCTCCCTCGCTCGCTCCCCCGCTGCCCGGCTCCGGCTGGGCGGTGCGGGCGGGGCAGCCGCCAGGCTGCGCCGGGTACCCTCCTCAGCCTGACACTCGCGCACTAGGGCGACCGGAAGTAAACACACGGCGCTGGCGGCCACCAGCCGCCAACCCGGAAGCGGCCCCCCGCCTCCTCCCCCCAGCCGCTTCCCGGGGCACGCTGGGAAATGTAGTTCGGGCGCGGCCGTTAACGCTCTCAAGGCCTGAGGGACACCGGCACGTTTGGGATCCTCAGGGGCGGAGGGGAGCGGGGCCCCTCAAGGGGCTTCCTCCTGGCCGAGGGGTGTTAGTCCCCGGGCCGGGGCCCTTCAGCGTTACTCATCGTGCTCCGGTGGGATTTCACTGTACAGGACTGGGCCTCAGCGCTTCAGCTCTTGCTATGCCACAGGCTCCGTGAGGGGAGGTCCATATCAGGGCGCCTGCGGCAGCACCCGAGTGGTTACACTGCCGTAGGTGCAAAACAAAATGCGTTGATTTGTAAGGATGATGAAAGCCTGGGGCTCCCACAGTACCACCAGGCATTGACCCAAGCCACTCCTGCATGCAGACCACTGTTCTCTCACCCATTTTGGCAGAGCCCCAGAGCCTTGGGCGTGGAACATGGGCTAGTTGTGTCCCTCACCTGCCTCATCCTTTCTGCTTCTGGTTGCGCCTTGTGCTTCAGAATCTCCTCTTTGACTCAAAATCTTTCCTTTCTCAGTTCCTCTAATTGCAAAATTAGCCAATTAACTACTAGCTCCACAAAAACAGGGAGACTAACTGCCCACACCCACAGACAGCCTGACATGCACCTCTGTGAGATGTAAATGGTCCTAACTGGTTCATAGAGAATTCCTTTCCCTGCAAGTCATCGAGGCATTTCCAAAGGCTATGTGAGACAGGGTGGCTGTCCTCTTCACTGATTTCCCCCATCAGCAGCACCTGCCTAGGTGGAGCGGGTAACAGAGTCAGATCGCATGCTTTGGGCACGTGTATTAATTAAAAACTATTTGTGTTATGGGAGAGTGATGGTTACTTCATTAGACTCCCTGCCATCACCACCTTTCTGAAGCAAGGACAGTCTTTCAGAGGCTGTTTGAGCCATTATCCTCCTCCCCTGCCCTGCATCCTCCACCCCGCCATGCCAGGTGCTGTGGGGGTCCCAGGGCCCCTCATCCCACCGGCACCCACCTGTAGCCCCACTCCTTCAGGGAGGATGGGTTAGGCTCCAGCCATCAACACTGACTCCAACAACAATTTATCCTGGGGCTAGTAATGCATTGCAAAGGGATGTCACAGGGGTGATTTAATAAAAATGTGTCTTGGCCATGGTTGTTTTGTATCCCTCTGTCTTCAGGAATGGCAATATGAATATTTTATATTAAAAACTATATTGCATCATCACTTTTGAAACTGACCTTCCCTCTGAAATGGACATATAACTGCTTTATTTTGCCCTTCTCCTGTAACAAAACTTCACCCTGACAATTACTTGGCTACCTAGCAGTGTAATATAAGAAATGGAAGACCAGAACTTGAAAATGTATGTTGTCTATGTTCAAACTATTGTCTGTGTAGGTTTAACACCTACATTTTATCTTTTAATTTTTTACAGTTTTAGTTATCTTTGCATTTAGAAAATGTAGCAGGGGATAGGAAAGGGGTCTCTTGCAGCAAAATTCCATATACTTCAATGAGTGGCTGGGACAAGGATTTTTTTTACAATGTTTAAAATACCAGATCAAACCATCTGCAGAAAATAATTATTCTTTATGCAGCCACTTGATCCAGTCATTATCTGCAAACATTTGAGAACAGATGTCCCTCATTTGAATTATGTTTTCTAGTTGCCCTTTGTTAGGAGTATTTTTGGCAGGGCATTTGAGGATGACCTCCATCCAATTTTACTATGGGGTGCATTGTACCAGGAGTAGGGTGTTTAGTCATATGACACATGTTTTAAAGCAGAGATTGTTGTCCCAAATCTGGGTTCTTCACCCGGTGTGCGTAGAGCAAATCAACACACAGAGTCGAGATATTTGTTTCATTTCAGTTCTGCGCAGAATAGGGTGCCAGGCACCTAACACCAGCCAGCACACCGAATGCATCAAGCTTGCCTTTGTTATAGCAACAAAATGCTTATTAGGCACAAAGGGGTATACATTTTAGTATTTAAAACAAGACAGGTTAGCTGAGAATACACTATTCCTTGATATTATTCCAAGGCTAGATATATTTTATATACACTTACAATAAGGAAAGAATACCTTGAAGGGTCCTATTGTTCTAAATCCTTGGTCCATTGAGAGATCCTATCCTGGTTACTATAGTTTCAGAACATACTATTGAGGATACTTGAGGTGGCATATATTTTGCACAGTCTTAACCCTTATTTTTCCTACATCAAATCCCCCCTTTGAGACTTATGGACATATTTTACATGTTCCATATGTCTCACCCTACAGCTTTCAAAAAAATTTGTTCTCCAGTTCTTTTTGTTCAATTTGCTTGGAGAATAGGTTATCTTCCAATTTTGTAATCATAATTTGTTGGGGTTTTCTAGTTCTTTAATACAATTTTACCTAAATCCATACATATTGGCAGGCATTGGATCATACAACAACTCAACAGTAATATAATCAGTATGAGCATAGCCATCAAGAATAACTGTTTTAGCCAATTCAGATTAGGTAACCAGGATGTTAACCACAAAAAATTCCAATCCTTCTTGCTCTTTAAAATTTGAGGCCAAATCTTTTAATTTTTCTGTATCTTCTATTATTTGAAAATTATCCGTTAAGTTGAAACAACACATTCCTTTAAATTCCTCACATCCATGGTTGTGTCTTAAAAGCAAATAATTGATAGCCGCTCTATTTTCTAATGTAACTTCTCTAATCTGAGCCGTTTCTTTGCCCAAAGCTGCTAGAGCCTGGGAAGTATAGTTTATGTTTTTGACCAATGCACAGGCGATTCTCTTTATTGTCTGATAGTTCATGGCTACTCCTACTCCTGGCATAAAGACTGCTGCAGCCTTCATTTCACTCAGGCTCCAAAGAGTTACTTGTGAGTCACAATTTGGAGACAAAATTTGAGCTTGTCTTTTCTGTCTTTTATCTATCTTTTTGTGAAGACTTTTCTTTCTGGGAAGCCAGGATGTCAATCTTCCTGTAGAACATGGTCCTCCAGTCACATTAGCAGGAATATACGAGTAAGCTCTCTTTCCACAGAGGAGGAACCATCCTAAGGGGAGTTTTGTATGGGACCAGGCATAGCTTGCTAGCTCAGTTCTATTACACTTCAAAGGGGGTTCAAAGCAAGATAAATTCTCACATTTTGTAGGTAAAGCACAATTTATGAACCATACACAGCTTTCTGCAGGGAATGTACCTCTCACTTTTACTCTAAGCATTCCTTTATCACATATTTTTGTAAGTTTTCCCCAACTATATATACTACTACAGGTTACATTAATGTCAAAGGATTTCAGCATTGTATAAGTTTTCAAAAGAGGGGGAGGTGTTGGTATTCATAACAAACAGGAGGTAAAGACTTCTTCTATGGAAATTCCATCTGCTAAGCAAAAGAAAGTAGTATTTATAATGTTCTCAACTAAATTCTCTCATACATTCTTTGATTGAACCCACTGCTGGAAAAACATAGTTGATCCTGCAATTTGTAAAGAGAGCAAGAATATGTAACCTCTCATTTTTCAACATGGTTGTGCGACAGTGCAGTCTAAGGGTCCCACCAGGATGGCTCTCCACTCATCTTCAGGTTCTGGCAGGCGGGCTGTTTTGACTTACTTGGTGGACCCAAGAACTGATTCTTTCCACTTTTATAGTGGTACAGGTGGTCAGCAGGAGTATGTAAGGTCCTTTCCACTTCTCCTTCAGCAGCTTATCTTTCCAGGTTCGAATATAAACCAAGTCTCCAGGTTGAAAGTTGTGTACTGGTGTATCCAGGGGCAAAGAAGCTCACTGATTGAGACACCTGTGTAAAGATGATAAAATGTGTGAAAGAGACAGCAAATAATTCCTTAACGTTCTTTCTCCTTTAACATGCATTTGGTCACTTCGAGTTTCCATGTTTTTAAGCAGGTAAGGTTTCCCATATAATATTTCAAAAGGACTCCTTCCCTTATTTGCGGAGTGATTCTAACTCTCATCAAGGCAATTGGTAAAACATCTATCCACTTAACCTGGGTTTCCTGACACAATTGTGAAATCTGCCTCTTAAGGGTTTGGTTCATTTTTTCCACCTTTTCACTAGACTGTGGTCTCCAGGGGGGTGTGCAAATCCCACTTAAATTGAAGAAACTTTGATATTCCTTGGGCTGTTTCTGAAAAAAAATGAGGCCCATTGCCCAAAGATAGCCCCTCAGGAATTCCAAACTTAGGGATTATTTCTTTTAACAGTGCTTTAACAACCTCTCTAGCCTGATTGGAGTAGCAAGGAAAGGCTTCTGGCCATCCTGAAAAGATATCTACCAAAACAAGTAGATATTTATGTTGCCCACATTTTGATAACTTGGAGAAATCTGTTTGCCAGTGCTCCTCAGGGGTTATTCCCCTTCTTTTATCACCTGCAGGAGGTTTCCTTTATATTTTGGGATTATTTGCACAAGTTCGGCATCTTGTTACTATTACATCTGCATTTTTCTGCATTTTTGGTCCTATGGCATATCTTTTAACACTGCTTATCATAACATCTGCTCCCATATGAGTTTCTTCATGTAACTTCTTAAGGAAGATTTCCATCATTCTGGCTGTACTGAGAACCTGCTGATTCGGAGTTACCTACCATCCTTCTGCATTCTTTGAACACTTTAACATTTCTGCCAATCGATCTTCCTTCTCAGAGTACTGGGGAGGTCTTAAGTTGATTTCTCTACTAGGTATCAGGGCTCCGATTACACGGGCATGTAAAGCAACCTTCTTGGCTGCCATGTCAGCTTTTCTGTTTCCATTAATTATTTCTCCTTGTCTTTTCTGGTGGGCCTTACTGTGAATTATTGCTACTTCTTTTGGCTCTGCATGTAGTAACTTTAAGATTTCTTGTCTGTATTTGATACCACCTCCCTGCAAATTTAATAATCCCCATTCTTTCCAGATGGCTCCATGTGCGTGTATAACTCCAAAAGCATATTTAGATTCTGTATGTATATTGACTCTTAGGTTTTTCTCTATTTCCAAAGCCCTGGTCAACACAATAATTTCTGCCTTTTGTGCTGAGGTGTTTCAGGGCAATGGTTTAGCTTCTGTTTCTTTCCAGTGGGTTAACACTATATATCCTGTTTTTCTTTCCCCATTATGCATAAAGCTGCTACCATTTGTATATAATTTCAAGTCCACATTTTTTTCAATGGTACATCTTTGAAATCTGGTCTGCTGGCATAAGCTTGTTCAATTGTGGCCAGACAATCATGTTGTGGAAGTTCTTGTTCAGCTATGGGCAATAATTAATAACTGGATTTAGGGTAGACACCATGTTCAGAGTCACACCTTCTTGATCTATTAAAATGGCTTGATATTTTGCCAAGCAACTTAGAGAAACCTGGTGGTGTCTTTTATCATTTATTACTACATGAGGGACCAATACAGTTATAGGTTGTCCCAAGGTGAGCTTTCGGGCTTTCCGTATTAATAAAACAGCAGCAGCTACAGCTCTAAGGCATGCAGGACATCCTTTGCTTACTTCATCGAGTTGTTTTGAAAAGTTAGCCACTGGTCTTTTCCAGCTTCCAAGTATTTGAGACATTACTTCTAGGGCTACATGCTACCTTTCATGCATATGTCATCGGAAAGGCTTTGTCATGTTGGGTAGGCCTAAAACCAGAGCTTCCGTTAGTTTCTTCTTTATCTCTTCAAAGCTCTTTCAGCACTCTGGAGTCCATTCCAATAGTTCTCCTGGTCCCTTAATAGCATTGTATAGCGGTTTAGCTATTAGTCCAAAATTTGGGATCCAGATGTGACAACACCCAGCCATTCCCAAAAAACCCTCTTAGTTGTCTTTAGTTTTCAGCACTGCAATCCAGCATATAGCCTCTTCTCTTTCTATTCCAAGGTCCCTTTGTCCTTTTGATATCTCAAAGCCCAGTTATCGAAGTCTTTCTTTTGCTATCTGAGCGTTTTTCTGGGAAACTCTATATCCTGTCAATCCCAGATAATTTAGCAGACTAACTGTTGCCTCTAGACAGTTTTTTTTCAATGTCGGCTCCTATTAATGTCATCTACATATTGCAACATAGTCACATTATTATTATCACTTTGCCATTGTTCCAACTCTCTCGCCAATACATTACCAAACAGGGTAGGGCTGGTTTTGAATCCTTAGGGGAGTACAGTCCAACACAGCTGCACCTTTCTTTCCATTGTGGGACACTCCCATTCAAAGGTGAAGATTGTGTGGCTTTTTTCGTCCACTGGGATACAAAAGAAATCATCTTTTAAGTCCAAAACAGTAAAATAAGCATTTGTTTCAGGTACCGAGGCTAGGAAACTGTAAGGGTTTGTTACAGTAGGATGTATGTCCACAGTTTTATATCTCTTACATCTTGTACTAATCTATACTCTTGAGAATGAGACTTCCTTACTGCTAAAATAGGAGTATTAAATTCAGATTGACATTCTCTAAGCAATCCATGTTGCATGAAATTATTTATCATGGTTCCAATCCTTNAAATTTGGGATCCAGATGTGACAACACCCAGCCATTCCCAAAAAACCCTCTTAGTTGTCTTTAGTTTTCGGCACTGCAATCCAGCATATAGCCTCTTCTCTTTCTATTCCAAGGTCCCTTTGTCCTTTTGATATCTCAAAGCCCAGTTATCGAAGTCTTTCTTTTGCTATCTGAGCGTTTTTCTGGGAAACTCTATATCCTGTCAATCCCAGATAATTTAGCAGACTAACTGTTGCCTCTAGACAGTTTTTTTTCAATGTCGGCTCCTATTAATGTCATCTACATATTGCAACATAGTCACATTATTATTATCACTTTGCCATTGTTCCAACTCTCTCGCCAATACATTACCAAACAGGGTAGGGCTGGTTTTGAATCCTTAGGGGAGTACAGTCCAACACAGCTGCACCTTTCTTTCCATTGTGGGACACTCCCATTCAAAGGTGAAGATTGTGTGGCTTTTTTCGTCCACTGGGATACAAAAGAAATTATCTTTTAAGTCCAAAACAGTAAAATAAGCATTTGTTTCAGGTACCGAGGCTAGGAAACTGTAAGGGTTTGTTACAGTAGGATGCATGTCCACAGTTTTATATCTCTTACATCTTGTACTAATCTATACTCTTGAGAATGAGACTTCCTTACTGCTAAAATAGGAGTATTAAATTCAGATTGACATTCTCTAAGCAATCCATGTTGCATGAAATTATTTATCATGGTTCCAATCCTTTGCGTGCTTCCAATCTGATAGGGTATTGATTTACCCTCACTAGGCTTCCCCCAGGTTCGAGTTCTGTTTTAATGGGAATCACGTTCTTTGCTTTACCTGGTTTCTTCAAGGCCCACACCAAAGGGATTACCATGTTTGATACCATGTCTGGGATATTATCTTCAGGTTCTTCCAATGTCTTATCCTCCAGTAAGCAGATTTGAGCCTTCCATGCCATTTCTTGAGGGATGTGCAACTGTACTGAGTTCTCAGGGGTTAATTGAGCATTTAATTTACACAGTAAATCTCATCCTAACACTGGAAGGGGACATTCTAGCATGTATAGAAACANAACTCTCTCGCCAATACATTACCAAACAGGGTAGGGCTGGTTTTGAATCCTTAGGGGAGTACAGTCCAACACAGCTGCACCTTTCTTTCCATTGTGGGACACTCCCATTCAAAGGTGAAGATTGTGTGGCTTTTTTCGTCCACTGGGATACAAAAGAAATTATCTTTTAAGTCCAAAACAGTAAAATAAGCATTTGTTTCAGGTACCGAGGCTAGGAAACTGTAAGGGTTTGTTACAGTAGGATGCATGTCCACAGTTTTATATCTCTTACATCTTGTACTAATCTATACTCTTGAGAATGAGACTTCCTTACTGCTAAAATAGGAGTATTAAATTCAGATTGACATTCTCTAAGCAATCCATGTTGCATGAAATTATTTATCATGGTTCCAATCCTTTGCGTGCTTCCAATCTGATAGGGTATTGATTTACCCTCACTAGGCTTCCCCCAGGTTCGAGTTCTGTTTTAATGGGAATCACGTTCTTTGCTTTACCTGGTTTCTTCAAGGCCCACACCAAAGGGATTACCATGTTTGATACCATGTCTGGGATATTATCTTCAGGTTCTTCCAATGTCTTATCCTCCAGTAAGCAGATTTGAGCCTTCCATGCCATTTCTTGAGGGATGTGCAACTGTACTGAGTTCTCAGGGGTTAATTGAGCATTTAATTTACACAGTAAATCTCATCCTAACACTGGAAGGGGACATTCTAGCATGTATAGAAACACATGAGTCAATTTAGTACCTCCAATCCTACATTCCATAGGTTGTGAGAATGGCCACAAAGTTCTCTTTCCCGTTGCCCCAACAATTGGTATTGTGGTTTTACTTAAAGGTCCCTTAAAGCTAGTTACTACTGAGTGGGTAGCTCTGCTATCTATCAGAAAATCTATAATCTGATTCCCCAGCTTCACTGGAACCAAGGGATCTGCTGAGGATGCCTTAATATCTTCCTCTGGTCTCCTTCATTCAGTTTCTGAATCTTCCAGCATCATAAAATTAATTTCCTCTAAGCTATTCTTTCCTTCCTTGTCGGAACACTCATTTCTCCAATGTCCTTCCTGTCTGCAAATGGCACATTGATTTAGGCCCAGAGGAGGGCCCCTTCGAGCTCCTGTATCTCTACCTTATCCTCCATGACCACCCCTTTCACCACAATCTCCTCTTTCCCTTTCTCTCAATCCACCTTTTTTTCCCAGCCACTGTTTACTGTCATCTAGTTTGTAATTTGGCCATTACTGATTACAATATCTCTTCATTTTATCTTTAGTCATTGGATCACCTCCAAACTTATTCCAAATTTTCAGGATGCGTCCTAAAGGGCTGCAGGGAGGGATGGTGGATTGGCTTGTTCCCATAACTCGTACCTGTGGTGGACACTTAGCTCTCACCTTATTTCCTCAATTTGTCAGCAAAGGTAACTTTTTGCCCTGTTACCAAACATCTATGTGTGGCTTTATTCTGTGAAAGTAATTAAATATAATACTCACCAATCCAGGAATTCACCCCCCTTTCACCATTGCACAAATATCTCTCTTGAGTGTTGCACCTTTGAGTCACTCACCGACCCAGCACCGAAGGAGACCCAGAGGGGTCCCTGATCGAATTGGTCAATGCACGCCGGAGTCCTGTCTGATCTTTTCTCTGCCACCAGGGTTGGCAAGATGATCTGGGCAAGGCCTTGTGGCCGTCCCATCTGGGTCACCAACAATGTTGTCCCAAATCTGGGTTCTTCACCCGGTGTGCGTAGAGCAAATCAACACACAGAGTTGAGATATTTGTTTCCTTTCAGTTCTGCACAGAATAGGGTGCCAGACACCTAACACCAGCCAGCACACCGAATGCATTAAGCGTGCCTTTTTTAAAGCAACAAAATGTAGCTGATCGCTGTTCTTAAACTTCCTTACCCACCTTTCACTCACCCGCATCATACATATGCATTTTACTTTATGTTTCAAATGTTTGGGGAGGTCTCCTAATTAGCATGCTCATTAGGCACAAAGGGGTGTACATTTTAGTATTTAAAACAAGACAGGTTAGCTGAGAATACACTATTCCTTGATATCATTCCAAGGCTAGATATATTTTATATACACTTACAATAAGGAAAGAATACCTTGAAGGGTCCTATTGTTCTAAATCCTTGGTCCATTGAGAGATCCTATCCTGGTTACTATAGTTTCAGAACATACTATTGAGTATACTTGAGGTGGCATATACTTTGCACAGTCTTAACCCTTATTTTTCCTACATTAAGATGACTTCTGATACAATGAGTCTGTCATGTCAGATTAGTTGTTTTCCTTTTGATTGTATTAAGACAAATATGCAGCAATTGGCACTAGGAGAATTACAGGTGGAAAAGAAACCCAGACAATGAACATCTATTTCATTAATCTTTCGTATAGTACCTTCCAATAGCACAAGGCATTTATCTATATCTCACCTAAGGTGACTTTTTTATAATTTTTTTCCACTGTCAAATTGACATTATACCTACTGCTTTTTTCCTTTTCCCCTCAGCTGCTGGGAAACCCCAGAAGTCCCTCTGGCAGACTGAGCATTTCGCATTCATCCCCATTCAGTCAGATCCCTCCATGAACAGCTCTGAAGAGCAAAGGATGTGCCAATCCAAGAGCAGTCTCCAGCGGTTGTCCTGCAACTCCCCTTCTGTTTCTAAACCCTCTGAAAAAGGCATCACGGGGATTATTTGTTTGACAAAAGCAAGCCTGGCAGGCTGTGGGGCTCTTTTGTGCTAAGCCCTATGCATGTGCATAAAGAAGGGGTGCTTCTTGTTCAGGGCAACAGGCTTGAAAGACCCTGTAGGACATGAATATAAGGTGCTTAACAAGAGACGGTTCTTGGCATACAGATGTGGTAGGAAGTGCAGAGTATCGGGGAGGTTTGTAATGCTTGATGTTGGAGGGTTTTGCACTGACTCTTCTCTGGATTACTGTCCTGAAGCTTACTTGTGTCTAACAGGATTTAAAATGCAAGATTATTGCCAGACAGTCTGGGCAGAAAGGCCACGATGTGCCCCGTGGGCTCGCGGGATCTGGACTGTAAGGCTTTTGGCCTGTGGTGCACTGCAAGAAATACTGTGTTCACTCGCCTCTCCCCTCCTTGTTCTGCCACCCATATCTCCTGACCTAGCTGACACAAGAGGACCCAGAAAAAGTGCATGTCCTGCTCCTCCTGGCCTCCAGGCATAGGGTGGCTTTGTTCCTAGGTGCTCCTCAGCAGCACCAGAGCTTTTCTTGGGAACTGATGGGAGGTTGGGAGGGAACTCATGCAGACCAGACCACAGGAGTTGGGACAGACAAACCTCTTGCATGAAGATTTGGCAGTTGGGTAAAGCTCTGCAGAGCTCAGTATAAAAGCTGAAGTACAAGACAGCATGGACCCGAAGGGCTGTCACAGTCTATCGGAGGGCTCTCCTAGGTCCCATAACCCCTGAAGAGAGACACTCCAGTACCAAGACCGGCTCAGTGCTGGCTGAGAGCTGCCTTGGAATAGCAAGCCTGAAGGTTTCTTTCCATATTTTTCCCTCCGATGGTTCTTATAACCAGATTTGTGCAAACCAGGATGTTTGATAGCAGCGCAGACAACATCTGCCATATATAGCTGATTTTAGTATTGTCATTTCAGTTAACTTGCTATGCCAATCTGGTAATAAAGCAGTGCCACAGAGGATAAGCAGCTATGAGGAAGTAATCAAGGCACCAGTCTCTCTGCAACTCAGTCCCTTTACTGCCTCTGATTTTACTGTTGTTACCTCCTGCAGCAGGAAAAGTGCAACGCACAGGTGGGCAAACCTCGCCTCGCACCGCCAAGCGCTAAGGAGTGGGAGTGAACTTTGCTCCCTTACTGGCTTATTGCATCAGAAACACCTGTCCCTCCTTCACCACCTAATATTTGGTGTGGGGCCGAGCAGCCTCATATCTGATACCTTGACAACAGCTTTGCATGTTCCCTCTTCTCTCTGTGGCTTTGGTAGCGCTGAAGGAATGGGTGAAAGATGAAAGAAAGCATTGCTCAGGGCTGTATGAGTTTTCCCTCTCTTGATTTGAGGCAACATCATTCCCATGGAGCTCATCTTACCCTGAGCAGCTGAGAAGCCTCAGCAGGCAGAGAGATGTGAACCCATTTGGCTGGCTGGGGTATTTCCAGTGGGTGGCAGAGAAGCAGAGCAGGTGATGGCTGCCCTGACACAGAGGGGGTGTAACATTTTTCAGCAAGCTGCAAATCTGCTGCTCAGATTTGGCTCTTCACAACAGGAGGAGATACACCCTTACTGGGAAGATGTGGCAAACTGATGGGCTTAGGATCAAAATGGTGTGTTTGTGAAGCTCTGAATGTGGCACTGGCTCTTTAAGTCAAAAACATCCACATACTCCTTCCCTGAGACAAAACGTCTTTGTCTCTGTGCATAAAACATATTACGGTTCAAATTCCTGCAGAGCCATTAGAAAAAGCAAAGTGCATGAGTCTGACAGCGTGGGCCTGCCTGCAACTCCGAATGTGATTATTAATCATGCTGGATATTAATAACAGCATCTTTTCTTGGTTGGAACATTTGATTTTTTTATAAATAAACACTGTGAGTGGTTATAAATATTGATTGCTGCCAGTAATAGTAAGACATTTTAGAGATAGTCTTGCAACAAGACAATCAATGCTGCTGAGGACCAGATAGGGGGGAAAAAAAAAAAAGGTATTTTGGGTTCTGAACTAACTGGGAAATATGGCTTGTATTCAGATGTCTGAGAGAGGGCTGAAGCTTCAGAGAGGAGGGCTGAAAAATCTGTCCTTGGGGGCCTGCATTTCCAAGGATGCTGAGCAAAGTTCAGTCTCTCTCTCCCATTCACAGAAGAATAGAAGTATTAGGAATTTCCTCTTAGATGACGACTTATGAGTGGATGTTAAAGCACGAGACTGGTGGTGACTGGGTTTCATTTTTTCCCCCACTAATTAGGTATGCCTGCCTCATGCCTCAGCTTCCACATCTGGAAAATGAAAGAAACACTTCCCTCTGCATCAAAAATCTTGTGAAAGACCATGTGTAAAAGCTCAGAAACCTTCATTGCTTATGAGTGCTCAAAATTAAGTGGATTTCTCTGGTTTTCCAAGTGGGGAATACAAAAATTATGCCAAAGTGAGTTGAATAGTAGCCAAGAGAGTTTTAGTTTCAGCTGCGAGGCTTAGGAAACACTGATGGCCACCCATGGGGTCAGTATGCCTGGGCTGACCCATGCATATTGGAGAGCTCTGTGAGCTGGATGAGTGTGGATTTCCTTTTGTCCCAGTGCTAGCGATACTGCATCGTTGTGGACAGGCTATAACCAAACCCACACTCTCATTTCGCCTGACCAGCACTAGCCAATCTGAATGGCCCCTTGGAAAGGAGAAGCAGGAGACACACACCAGCTCCATTGTAGTTGGTGCTGCTTTTGCTTACTGATAAGCTCTTCCCCAAGTGTATCTTATCCTGCTGTCTGTGTCAGGGTGGATAAAAGGGCATAGGGTGAGAAACAGGAGATGTATTTTTAAGTTTGGAGAGGGATGCCCAGTCAGCGTGATTAGCTTGTAGGCTGGCTACCTGCAAACAAAAGGTGTTGCACATAACTGGAAGCCAGGGTTTGCCCATCCCCACTGGTTTTGCAGAAAGATGGAGACAGTGCCAGAAATTGTTTGAATTATTTTCCTAATGCTGCATCTCTCTCTCAGATGGCAAAACTCCCCCTAGGCCTCCACCTCGAAAAAAACAGCAGGCAGCAAGGAGTCTGTTTTTCAGAGTTCTGAATGCTTTTCACCAGTCCTTGATATTATTTGCAAAGGCAAAGAACAACTTGCTGGCATGTCTTTCCCTCTGGTACAACTACAAGTAAAGCAACTCACCATGTAATGTCTGAAGTGACCTCAGAGCCTGTGTTGCATCTCCTACAGAGCAAGGAGATGGGCAGCCCATCTGCACATGCATGGGGCATTTCTCATGCAGGGCAGAGTTTGCCCCACACAGCCGTATCACAGAATCATAGAATGGTTTGGGTTGGAAGGGACCTCAAAGATCATCTAGTTCCAGCCCCCCTGCCATGGGTAGGGACACCTTCCACTAGATCAGGTTGCCCAAAGCCTCATCCAACCTGGCCTTAAACACTATGCCCAAATGGAAGCAGCCCTGGATTTGCAAGCCATGTGATGACAGTGACACTTATGCGCCAGGATCACAAACCCAAGGGTTTGCTTTGCAGGTCCTGCACGCCCAGCTGGGAGCAAGCTGCGTGCCCTCAGCCCGCTCACATAATGTGGGTGAGAGTGAGCAGTGGGCTGGATCTGGCCAGCCGCCTTGCGCCTCCACCCCTGCTGAGGTTGGGGAGTGGGACAAGGGCTCAACATCCCACTGGCGCCGTCCAGCGCAGCACGGGGTTTGTGCCTGCGGTACAAATGCAGCCTCCAATGGCTGCATTAAAGTGTTCCCAGCCCCCACTGATTACAAAGGGTGCCTGGCAGAACAGGAGTCTGTTTGTCTGCTGCGCTCTGCGCAAACAGTTGCTTCTGTAAATACATCTCGCATGAGCAATTAGCCCCAACAATAAAGAGGTTCCATCTCTGCAGAGCGGTTTTGGGAAGCTGGTCTTTTACCAAGGAGGAGCTCAAAACATCTAGCTTTCCCCAGCCTGCTACCTTCCCTGGGAGACCACAGGTCTGGGTCTGCAAAGCATCCCCTCCTTTTCTGTTCCAGCCCTCTCGACTGGGACTCAGTGCCTTGGTGTGACATGTGTGATGATGACACTCTCAAAACAGCCCTCAGATGATAACCAGGCACCAAGAGGCATGGAGCTGTGTAGGGAAGGGGCACACATTGCTCTGCAGCTCCTGTGACACCCTGGGGGCAGGGAGAAGTTATTTTAAGGGCATAGGAAAGATTATGCTGTGAAATTGAAGCTGTCTCCCACCGTGCTTGGAAACTACCCAGCTCAGCTCAGCAGCCATTCTTATCACTGACTAAATGCAATTGTAATTATTTCTCCTCTCCCTCCTTCCTCACCTTGCTAGCGCTTTTCTCCTCTTTCATCTTGCACAATTAAACCTGAAAGCCAACCCAGGAAAAGCACTAATCAGTTATTATTCATGCATACTTGCAATGCCAGGTAGAGGCCTCAGCTGGACAGCAGGGCTGCCTGTGCCAGGCTCCGGGCATTGCAAAACACCACAAAGAGAATTATTAATACCAAAGCCCTGGAAGTCCTGGCCCCACATCTGAAGGGGAGATGTCAAATGTGCTGAGCACATCACAAGCAGCATGCCTTGATGCACAACCCTCTGTACGGTGCACTCTGCTAAAAAAAAAAAGGGAGAAGAGGCAGCGCAATGTGGAGGGGACACAGTCACCCCTGAGCATCAGGCAGCATGCTGCCTGCTCTCTAGGACTGTCCCAGGAGGGCAAACCCTGTGTCCCTCATTGCTTTTGTGGAGGGAAAGGGAGCTTTTGCTAATGCTGCTGCTCTCTTTCATTTCTGGCCCTGCTGTGTGAACTCAGTTCACGCTCTCTAAATCTTTCCAGCAGTGAACACAACTCCTTTGCTTTGTTTTGTTTTGGTTTTTTGGTTTGGTTTGGGTTTTTTTGTTGTTGATTTTTTTTTTGTGGTGTTTTGTGTTTGTTTTTTTTTTTTTCCCTTAGGAGGCAGAAATTGAGGATGCTCCTGTGCTGCAATCACTTGCTTTTACACTGATATCGCTGGAGTCCAGCTGCAAGAAGATAGCCAGTCTTGCAAGTCTTGCAAGTGCAAAAACCAGAAAAAATGGTGACGCAGGTGCTTGTTAATGTATTTTGTAACAACAGAAACCCTACATTTGCTTTACTTTACCAACACCTATGCTAGAAAAATCTCTTTGTTTTGTCTTATTTGGAACTGGGCAACAAAAGCTCTGTTCTTTGCCTGTGAGTTGGAGCAAGACGCCGGTGTGATCCCTGCTGCCAGCCTGCTGTCCTCGGGGCTTCACATCCCAAGAAGACTCAATGGCACCATCTGATGGCCATAGGAAAAACAAGCAGTAAAAGCTGTTTGCTCCTGGAGATGGACTTCAAGGGGGAAGATTCATGTGAAAGCCATTCCCCACCAGTAACACGGTTTCTAGCTAGGCACAGATGCAGTGGTCTTGCTGGAGAGAAAAGGAGGCTTTCAGAGGGAGTCAGAAGTGGTGAGAGGTGGGCTGGTTTGACCTGCGTGGTGGGAACCCTCTCCCATTCCTCACTTGACTCCTGGAGCACCTCTGGAATAGGTACATGGGAAAGGCAGGTGAGCAACAGCCAACTTCCAGGGTGCAACTGGGAAAAATGTAATGTGCTGCTGAAGCTCCTCAAAACCAGCTCCAGGCAGAGTGCACAGTGCCAGAACTAGTGTGCTGGTAGAAACAAAAAAACCCTGCCAAAAAAGCCTGGAGAAGGGAAGGCTGAGCTCCTGCTGGAGTTGCTGAAGAAGATTTGGGGTGCATGGGTGGCCATGTGAGGCTCCGTTGATGCAGGTGGTTCAGACCAATGGGGATTCTTTTGGAAAGTGGCATTTCATTGATTTTTTCTATGTATAGGAAGTGTTGATTTCTCTAGCAAATGCTGTAAACAAAGGTCAGGTTTATTCCATGTCTGCTTTGCAGCCTTAGGGAGGCAACCTGTCCTCTTTCTCCTCTGATTCGGATGCCCACAACGGCAGTAAGTGCAAGGAGTCAGCTAAATTCTGGTCCCTGTGCAGGGTAACATGCTACTACATGAAATCTGGGAGGGTAGGGTGAGGGTCAGAAAGCTGTGCCCAGGGCAATTTCCTCAGATGTGTGGGGATCAAATGGTGCCATGACTGAATCATCACTTAAAAAAATGTTGTTGTTCTGTAGGACCATCATTCATGTACATTAAACCAGCTGAAACAACTCCTTGGAGTTTATCATCATGGGGATATGGAAGTACACCCACTGGTCTTTTCATGAGACCAGGCCTCTGCTCCAAGGTGTGTGTTCCATCTGCAAACGGGGGCTGCATGAGCAGTTTTTAAAGGAAGAGATTAAAGCCTCTGTGCTGGGCACACTGGGGCTCTGGCTGAGCCTGGAGGTTTCCTCAGGGCATCCACAGGCTGCAAGGCTCTGTTGTCTACAAACTCACCCAAAAAAGAGAGACTTCTTCCTACTAGCCATAACCCACCTCCAGGGAAAAACAGTCACCACCAAATCCCCCTCTCTGGAGGAGCTCTGTGATGGCGGCTGTAGCAAGACGTGAGTCTTCCTCCCTCTTCCTATGGTCACTCCTTCCCCTGGGCTGCCACCTCAGAGCTTGCCTGGTCAGGGCACTGGGTGGTTGTTTCTCGGTCTGTTTCTTAATCTGGCTGTTGTCAAAGGCAAATCTGCTTCCTGGGTGGAACCGATAGATGCAAGGGAGGGATTGATCCTGGTCTGCTTCTGGCAGCCAGCACTAGTGCTAATGTTTGCAATGGCTTATTAGTCATTTATGAAGTACACCCAGGCACCTGAAAGTCTTCCTGGGGATGTGGGGGGGAGTGAGGGAGCCCATTGTATAAGGGGCCAGGCACCGAGTTGTTTGCTTCATACCTAGGAGAGGAGTCCAGAGCAGATGATGTGGTTTCTGGCTGTAGCTCCACCAGTCTTTTTGGATTCCCCAGCTACCCAGGATGGTTCCTCACCCTGCCACCTGGTTGCTTGGGCAAGGTGAACCTGAACAGATGGGAGAAGAGGCCCAAAGGCTGCAGAATTGTCCTTTGAGGGGTAGCAGGATGCTGCTGAGTTGATTATTACCATAACTGAGTGCTCGTTGGCAGACTAACAGGCTTATCTGCTTGTGCTGCCGAGGTGAGTTTGCACAGAGACACTGTTGCCTGTTTACCGTTTGGCACAAGTCATGCTGACAGCTCTGCAAGCGTGGGAGAGGGAGAAGAGGATGCTGCCATGGGCATAGACCCTTCAGAAAGTCCATGCCATGGACGAGCAGAGACTATGTAAGACTGGTTCCCATGCAAGGCACCAGGCTTTCCCTTAACCTGCAACCTTAACCTGGGGAAAAAGTCCTCCCCTTCCTCCACTGGGGAAGACAGAGAGGATGAACAAAGCATACGGTCAGCCACAGCAAACAGGTAGTGCTGGCCGGACTAAAGCCCCATCCTTCTCACTGCAGTCCCAGTTGCTTTTCCCTTAACTCCCAGCTCTCAGGACCTTCAGACAAGCATTCCTGGAGTCTGTGGAGGAGAGACAAGGAGAGGAGAGGCAAAGAGATTTCCTGAAACCAAAGGCCCGAGGGGCACGCATAAGAGGCACGGATCAATAGCCGTGCTTCCGAGAGACTCCAGACTCCCCAGATCAGCGATAATAGAGAGGTGAGCTCATTGCTAATAGCTTGGGTGGGTGTGAGAGCCAAGGGCAGCCAGTGCACATCAGAGAAAGGCTTGATATCGTCTCTGTGGCTCTGTCAGCAGTGCTGCCTGGTGCAGGAGGCAGCAGGAGGATCCTTTTTCATTAATTCTCTCTGCATGGACCATTTTTTTTGGTGAGGAAGGGGATCAAGGCTTGGTCTTTATCTGGGTACTATCAAATACGCAGTGGAGCTGGTGAAACCACAGAGGTTATCTAAGTTGGATGACTCCTTGCAGTGATCCAGATTATCTTGCTGGCTGCATTCCCTTTAACCCACTCTGATATAAAAATACCCCAAAGAAGGAGGCTTCCCCTGCCCAAAAAGGTTATTCTGCTTCCTAAGAGATCTCTGTACTCCCACTGCTGCCCTGCTGGGCACTCGATTGCCTGGTTGTGAAGTGCAAGGGGCACACTGATGGGACTGGGGTGAAGTCAGTTACCATCAGGAGTCCATCAGGCACCTAAACCTCAGCTATTCCTGTTTGTTGCTTGCTCCTTCTTTACCTGGCAGAGTTTGCCTCCCCTGCACCAGTCTTGCACCCCGTGCTGCAGCACGGGGAGCCAGGGGAGCATGGTAAACAGGATTTGAGGAGGAATACTGAATTTTCCTTTTTTTTCTCAGGTTCCCACAACTAAGCAAACACTTCAGGAATTTGAAAGCACTTCAGGAAGCCTGTGTGACCCAGAGGACTGGGGCCAAGTGAGGAGAGGAGGGCAGAAAGTGACATTACAGCCTCAGATGCAGGCTGCCTGGGCACCACTTAATCAGCCAGTGCTTTCACCCTGGAGGAAATTGCTCTTCTCCCAACTCTGACTTGTCCGTACTCTCTGTGCCCCCCTCTCAGTGCAGCACCCAGGGTGGAAGCCATGGCTCTCGAGGCTCACCCTGCAGCAGGAATAAGTGGCACAAAGCCCTGGGTACCTGAGCATTTTCTCAGAGGCTGCATGACCAAAATATCCTGGTCATCTGTGACAGTGTGTCCCAGAGGTTTGTAGCGAGTGAGAGGCAGGGCATGCCAGGTGCTTGATGGGAGCATCTCCTGCACGTCCTGGCCCTTGTCCCTAATGGATGGCCTGTGCAGCAATTAAGAGGGAAAGCAGGGCAGGGAGAGGCAGCTCCAGCAGCACTTCAACTTTATGATGTACTTTTGCTTGGCATCAGCAAGGTCTGAGGAGTGTCTCTTGTGGGGGAAGGTTAATGCTCCCTGACTGGAGATGAGGCCATCTGTCCCTCACGCGGGGCACCACCAAGTCTGCTGAGCAGCGGCTGTGCAGAGGCTCCCTCAGCCCAAATGCAGACGCTTCGTCACTGCGCTGTGCCTGGGGGATGCCAGGGCAAAGCTGAAGCCAAGCCTTG
Organism: Aramus guarauna; assembly: GCA_013400195.1. Lineage (NCBI taxonomy): Eukaryota > Metazoa > Chordata > Aves > Gruiformes > Aramidae > Aramus > Aramus guarauna. Next base: position 76,950 of record VXBL01006571.1, on the reverse strand, counting down.
AAGCCAGGCTGAAGGAAGTAGCATTCCTGCACATGCTGAAATGACGGGCTGAGCCAGAGAGGATTGCTGCTGAGCTTCTCTCAGCTCCCAGGGCTGGGGACCATGCACATGGGTCACTGATGGGACACACAGTCTGGAGGGCAGTGGGGACCTGTCACTGACTTCTCTTGTTGATGAAGAGGACAGGCTGTGATGTCAGTAAGGGAGTTTTGGGGTGCAGAGCAGGGTATCCTAGAAGTGGAGAGGACTGTAGCATCTTACAGCCACCTGTCAGCAGCCCAACACTTGGTGCCTTGAGTTTGCCAATGCCCTAACCCAAATACAATCCCCAGAGGCTTTAGAGATGCAAAAGACTTGAACCGTGTGATAGTTCAGGTGAATGAAGCAGGACAGATGTGGCTCTTAGGACCACATGGAGCCCTTCCCTAGTACCATGTGTGGCCGGTGTGCTGGAGATATGATGGGAGCTGGACGCTGCGGACACCAGAGCTGACGTGTCCCTCCCAGCCAGGCTGCAAGGAGGGCCAGCATGGCCTTGCTCTTATGCAGTAATTTACACCTGTAAGGTGCAAAAGATGTCAATGCTAAAGCACAGAGGTGGGCATCTGCCCTTCCTCACGCCACACTGCCTGGTGGGTCCAGAGCTAGGCTGTGGGGCTCCCCTCCCACCGTGGGCTGCTGCCTTGCAGACAGCTTTGCCCTCCAGACTTCTGTCCTGCATCTGCAGGTGTCATGTGTGTGTCCCCCCCCCCCCTTCATACCAAACGCCTGCAGCAGTGCTTCAGCACTCTTGCAAAATGGGGTTCGTCCGGCACCGAGCATCGCCCCAAGCGCTCCCGAAGGACATGAAATGAGAGTAAACTTCCTTTGCCATGGCCTGGTGTTGCACAGAAAAAAATGTGGTGGTTTAAAGAGCTCTTAAGCCGCCGGGAGCTGCCACTAGGGGTTGCTCGCATGCCTTGCTGCCGGCCCGGTGCTGCCAGGGCTGCGGGGCACTGCGGGGCCGGGGCACGGCTTTTGCTCCGGACGCATCTCAAGGGCTTCCCTCCAGCCCTGCTCAGAGCCCGGCCTTGAGGCAGGCGCCAGGGAAAGGTCTCCCACAAAGCTCTGGTTTGGGCGACCAATGCCTCGTTGCCTCCTCCAGCGTGGCCTGGGCTTGCTGTGCCCTCAGTTCTGGGGTTGCCACCAGCTGCTCGGCAGCCCTTGGCAGTGGGGACTGCCAGAGGGGAGAAAGCCTGGCAGGTTGGTCCTGCTCTCCTATGGCATCGTGTCCAGCCAGGTGGTCCCACAGGTTGACACTGAGGGGAGACCCTGGGACTGAGGGAGTATACAAGTATTTATTTACCAGGGCATGCAGGGGCTTCATTTCCAGCCCACAGGCAGATGTTCAGGTTCCTGCTTCCCTCTGTCCTGCATCCCTGGCTGCTGTCGGCCTTGGCTGAGCTGGGTGATGTGGAGCTGGGGACACCATCTCCCCCAAGGCATGAGCCTCTGGCTCTCCTGTGCAGGGCTCTGCAGAGAGGCACTGGGGGCTTGCTCATCCCATATGGATGGAAAGACTCACCCCGGCATTAGCAGAGCAGTATCAGGCCATCAGCATCTGTTAGGTAGAGACCAGGGCAGGGTGGTGAGGAGAAGTGCCACAGCCCAAATCCAGAATGGCTGCCAGCTTCCATGCAGGGTGGATGTATTTGTACCCAACACACACCTCTGCAAGACACAAATCAGACCTGGCTTGGGGTACCCCAGGTGTGCCCTGGTGTGGGGGCTGTGTCTGCTCTTAGGTAGCCCTCTTGGTGCTTCCAAGGCTTTGTGAAGCATCTCAGGCTGGAGTAATGAGCCTTCTAATTACAGGAGGGTTGAAGAGTGATGCTGTGAAGCAGCAGGGTTGGAAGAGGTAGAAGAAGAGCCTGAAGAACAGCAAAAGAGGGGGACTATGGGGCTGAAGCAGCAGCAGCAGGAGAAGAAAATGCTATCCCAATGCACCTCCTCCAGCTCTGCTGCCAGCACCGTGCTTGCCACAGCCTGAGTGACTGTCCCTGCAGCAATGGGGCAGGCAGAGGAGCTGAGTCCTCCTCCGGAAGCGGCAGTGCTGGCATGGCCGTGCCTTGCAAACACAGATGTGCACCCGTCAGGATGCAGCTCTGTTCCTAGCCCGACTGGCTGTGACTCAGAGAGTGCCTCAGGGGAACAAACCAGATGGGGAAGATGGTGCCTTTTTGTTGTTTGGAAATGGAGCCACTTTTTAACATGGAGGCCTGTTTTAATTCACCAAGGTGTTTTGCAGACACTGCAGTGCCCACTGGGCAATGAGACACTCTGCAGAGAGGGGGGATTGCAATTAGTGTGGGCTGTGGGTGAGATGGGAGCAGCTGGGTCATGCTGTGGGCATCTGAGGGGCCAATTGGATTTGGGCACAGCCAGATCCATGCTGGCATTCAACATGCGTGGTTTCTGGAGGAGAGGATTTTTGCTTGCACGCTTACCCTGGTGCCATGAAATGTGATTTTGGGAGGCATTTTCTCTTGCCCTGCTCCTGCCCACACAGCTCCCTCTTGGCATGGCAGTGAGCAGGAGCAATAGTGAGGGGCTGCCAGTGTGATCGATGGGGGTTGCAGCATTTTGGGTCGGGGCACACATATTTAGTGGTAAATCCACAGCAGGGTGATTACTTCTCTTTGTGGACGGCAGCTCTATTAAAAAGAAATGAATAAAGCATCTTTAAAGGAGAGGCAAGCGAGAGACACAGACCCCATCCTTGGGGCAATGCAGACGGATGAGTAATGGGGCCCTTTCAGTAAGTGCTTGCCTGGCCAGCTCTGAGTCACTGAGCAAACAGCACCAGCCTGGAGCCTGTGGCAGGGCTATTCTTAGCCGCTCGCCCATCAGGAGATGCTGCTGAGGGAGAGGAGGCAGGTTAGGGGGTGTCAGTGGGGAAAAACATTTGCTTTCCAACTAAAAAGCCCCTACAGCTAGCCTGAAGCTTGGTTGCAGTAATCCAGCCTGGAGATGGCAAGCATGAGGATGAGGAAGGTGGCTACTGCCACAGCAGGGAGCTCAGGCTGAGTTTCTCAGGGAGCTGGAGGGAGGGAAAAGCCACCTGTGAAGAGGGGTGCTCCTTGGCCATGTGCGTTTCCCGGAGGGACCTGGAAGTTCCCCAGTCCTAGGGACAGCGGGCAGCACAGACCAAGCATCGGCCTCACCTGCCCCCCTGAAGCATCCCCCCTGCCCACCCGCCCCGCAGGGTCCCACTTTGAGCCTCCCAAGAGCAACCTCCTTCGAGGCAGCCTGATGTCCCTGCTGCAACCAGGGTTGCAGCAGCAGGGAAGGGAGGTGGCAGAGGGGTACCACGAAGGCCTGGGCTTGGTTGCGCTTGGGCTTCTTCTAAATAAAGCATCTCCAGTCATACTGGCTCGAGCTGCTGGCTCAGTCCAGAAGCCTGGAAAACTGAATGACATCATCTGGGTACTGCCGACAGACAGTATTTCCACTCAGACACTAAGTGCACAGGTTTCAGCTGAAGAGAATAACATGGCCAGGGAGCATTGCTGATTTTAGAGAACACCCTAAAACTGCTGCCAGTGCTGCGCTGGCCACAGCAACCGGGGCTGCTTGCCCAGTGCCTGGGGCTGGTGGGGTCAACCACATGTGGCAGCAGGTCTAGGGCTGTGATTCCAGAAGGGGGGCCACAGGTGGGAATTTTGGGACTCACTGTAGTAGTACTCCAAACCCATAGGCTCACCAGCCCTGCCTGCGTCTACTGCCACTGGGAGCAGGGTATCTCACCACCTCGTGAAGTCGCACTGTGGAGAGGACGGTAAGCAGAGATACAAACCATCTGCATCCCTCTGGCATCCCACAGGTGAGGACCCACAAGGGACCAGAATTACCCTATCAGTTGGGGAATTATACCCTGGTGGTGTAGGAGTATGACTGGGGGGGGCACGATTTCCCCCATGCGCTAGTTTGGCTTCCAACTCTGCCTTCCTGGGTGGCCTTTGGCAAATAACCTGTCATTTTTGCTCCATGTTTCCTATTTGTAAAAGCCGAGGCGAGTGGGATTCTCCTCTGATTCCCAGAGCTCTTTGGATTTGGTTGAGCTGATCCCCATCTGCAGGGGTACATGGGAAAGAAAAAATCAAGCCCAATAACAATAATTACTTTTCTCCTTCCCATGGGTGTTGTAAGGATTAGCTCATGTTTAGCAAAACTCCCTGTAAGTGCTAAGCATTATTAATGTCTTGGATTGCTGCAGGAGTGAATGTGGTTTTCCAGAGAGTGATGGGGTTTTTCCCTTCCCTGGCATGGAGCTGCAACGAAGTTGTCACAGCCCAAGGTAAGCAGCATCCTATTTCTGTTAGGCTCAGGGTGTAGGGCAGTGTCAGCAGCACAAGAGCAATCCTCACCTCGCTTTCCATCAGTGTTGGAGAGGTGAAGCCCATCCCTTGCATTGACGTACAACCAACAGGGCTCTGGAGGAACACGTATCCCACAGAAGGTCTCAGAGTATGGTGCCCTAATAAGGGCCCATCTCACTGATGTGGCAAATGGCATCTCCCAGACATGCAATGAAGTGGGGTCTAGAGCAGCAGGGGACACAGCTGCAGCATTGCCTGAGGTCCACCCGGCAGCCGCGGCACGGTGTGGGGTACAGATGTCAGTGTCCTGAGTCAAGCAGGGGTGCATGGGTGGGGGTGAATTTATGCCCCCGATTGCCCTCAGGGTCCTGACACATAGCATCTCTGTGCACCAGCAGTATGTACACTCCTGCACAGTGTGGAAAAGCAATGCACACCACCTAATGCTGGAAAGCCTGTGGGAGATGATAAATTCTCTTTTCCAGGCTCCAGTGCTGGAAAAAGGTCCCAAGTCCTCCCAGGAGAGGAAACTGGCTTGTGGCTGGCTCAGTCCCCATCCGATCGCTCCAGCAAAATGTCCCTCCTGAGGACCCCCCAGCTCTCTGGACAGGGGTACAGGGTACCGAAGCTCCTCCAGCTGCTGGACCCTTCCACCCTGGCTCTCCAGCCCTGCGGAGACAGGGCTGACTTTTTGTGACCCCCTCTCCCCATGCTGACTCAGCCATGCCCCCATGGTGGGTGGCCGCAGCCTGGGGTGGGACGGTGTGAAGGTAGAGGCAGTACGGACTGGCAAGCTTTCAAAGAGGCCACAAGCTAAATAAATAGCCGGCAGTCTATTTCAGTGGCTGCTATATTTAGCTCAAGGAACATTTATTTATAGGCTTGGCAGTCATTCTGAGTCAATAAAAGCCCAAGAGCTGGAAAAAGGACGTTCCTGGGTTTCTTGTTGCAGTAATGGTTTCTGCCGTGCAAACCACAAGGAGCAGGAGGAGAGGCAGCCTCTGCACTGAGGCAGGGGGAGGAAGCTGTGCCGGGTGTGCACCCGTGGGTGCCTCTGCCAGGGGACAGAGCCTCCGCATACTTGTAGCTCCAGCTAAGAGCAGACACCCCGCAGCATCACCTGGGTCCCCTCCCACAGGGGTATCGCTGCCGGTAACCCAATGGTCCGGTGGTACCCTGGCCCAGAGGGAATTTTCTCTAAAACACAAGGGAATTTAGGTTTGCCTGTTAAGCAGTGACATGAGACATCAGCCCTGGGGACTCTGCTGTAGCATCTTTCTCAAGGCAGCGGCTTTGGAAAAATGAAGCCAGGAGCAGGTAAATGGGGAGGGAGATGGGAGCAATGCTCATATTTCTGTATTAAATAATTTTCTCTTTCCGTGTCATGCATGGCAACGAGTGGTTGAGAGAGGAGAGCATGCAAACAGCCCCTCTGAAGCTATTAGTGGGGTCAGCCAAGCAGGAGGCTGAAGCTTCACACCGGGCAGTATAATTTCTGCCCCAGCAGCAGCTAATGGCAGTAGTTTCAAGAGGCTTTACAAAAGACTCGGCAATTGCAGCTGGATGAGGGGGAGTGGATTTATAAAAGACCAGGGGATTTATCCCGGTCTGTGGAAAACAGCCGTGGGGACGGATGTCCCTTCTGTGTTTAAGTCAATTAAGTGCTGCGGCTTTCTGGAGCCAGAGCTGCAGGGAGCTTGCTCATGCCTTCTCCTCCTTCCAAAGCAAACCTGCTGCAGGGGGGAGTGGGGAAATGCTTCCACCAGCCTCTGCTTGAGCACAGTCCAGCTGAAACAGGGCTGCTGGTTGATGCTCACCAGCTGCCCCCCGAGCACAGCACAGCTGCTGTTGTGGGGAAGAGGTGACAGCTCAGTTGGCCATGGGGGTATCGCAGGGATGTTTATAGGATTTAGCTGTAGTGTGCAGCAAGCGTGTGGCTACATGCTGCCACCATGCCAGGAGGAAGGTGGGAGCAGAGCATAGCTGGAAGGCAAAAAAAAAAAGATAATAATAATTATTATTAATAACAGAATGTATTTCAATACAAACGCTCCATGCCTTTGTGCTTTTTAGCTTGGCAATCTATACTATCCCCTACACTTGTATAAAACTATCTGGTGCAGGACCTGGCCAGTCCTTTCCGCAAAAAAGTGGCTGCTCACATCCCTGCCTACAGCATCAGAGCCACGAATCACACACGGACCATCAGAAACCTCTAGCATGGCTGTTTGCAGTCCTGGGGCCCATGAATGCCCCAATTAATTTTTATCCCCTTACTCCCTCAGCCATGAGTCTTATTTCTGCTTTGAATTAGTCCAGCTGCAGCGTCCAGCTGCTGGGCCATATACACAGACATAGGTCTGGCTGTGTGTCCAGGTCTGGCTCTGTGTCCAGCTCTCCACTGGCTCTGACCCCATCAGTACAGCCAAAGATCCATGGCCTGCCCCAAATCCACAAAGAGTACCCTCCAGCCCCACCCTGAGAAGGTCTGACTCTCAAAAACCAAGGCTGACACCAGCTGTTAAAACACCTATTTGGGTATTTATTACAACACATTGTTCCAAAATACAAAAGAAAGGAAAAGAAAGTAGAGGGTAGAAAAGCACTGCTGTTTACAGCCTCCAGTAATAAATAAATAAAGACGAGGCAGGGGCAGGGTGTCTCCCTGGGTCCGACGCCAGTGCTGGCTGAACGGACAGCAAGGAAGGGAGCATGGTGGGGCTGGTGGCCAGAGCCTCTCTGCCCTGCTCGGGAGTCCCCAGGTATGCCAGGGTGGGTGCAGACCCCCTCCCCGTGTTGTGCTTGCTGAGGAAGGGCCTGATCCTGCAGGGACGGAGGTGGAAGCTGAGGAGGCTCAGCCCCGGCGTGGTTGGGACCTGCCTGCTCCCTCCCCGTCCATGGCTGCCCCAAAGGCAGGTGAGGTAGGAAGGGTGACGCCGGACCGGGACCCCAACGGGGGTCTGCCAGGGTCCCCCAAGAGAGGGGTGAGACCTGAGCTCTCTGCTCTCCGGTGCGGTCTCAGAGCAACCTCGGAAATGAGTTCAGCACAGCATGATGAGAAGGACCCCAACCCACAGCAAAGCAAAGTCATGACAGAGACAAGAGACTGTGCCCAGGCCGCTTGGAGAAGGGCGGTATTAAACACTGCAAATTAAAATGACTCTTCATGGGGCTGGCACAGTACAGAGAGTGTTTCGTACTGTGGTGCAGATGGGGTTCCTCTTCCCTTCCCCTAATGTTTCCTCCTTCACCTTAGTCATCTGGAAGCCTCCAGGTTGTACAAGGAGCCCAAGCAATGGGTGTGGAAAAGCAGCACCGGACTTTGTCTGGTCATGACACCCCAATTTATTAGTCCAGTCCCATGTTGGGAGCCAATCCCAGCCCCTTTCTGAATCCCTCCAGGTACTGGAGGTGGCTCACATCTCTCCTTGCTGCTCTGCCACTGAGCTTGCTCTAGCAGCAGCCACGTGTCCTCCCCAAGCTGTGCTGTCCCCAACACTCAACCAAGAAAGCCCAGGGCACATGGCTAAAATGAGGTGCCAGTGCACGGGCTCAGCTGAGCAGGGGGAAGCTTTGCAAAGCAACTGTGATGGCAGAGCAAGAAGCCCCTGTGGGTGAAGATGCAGCCTCAAGGTGCAGCCAACAGAAGAAGGTGAGAGGACCACAACCTGGTGGGAGCTGACTGCATGAGCTGAATGCCTGGCCAAAGCTCCTTAAAGCTGTTACAAAAGCTTTAAGCTTTTGCCATTTAATCCTCTGTTCTTGGTGCCAGTGGGTTCCTGCCTCTTGCAAAATAAGCAGGTGCCTGTATGTGGCAGACGAGCTGCAGGAAGGGAAGAGTTAAGGGAATGGATCTGCCCTGGGTTTCAGTGTCTTTGTATCCTTAGGAAGCACCACCCTGCAGCTCCTCTGACAAGGGTTTGCTTCCAGGGGCTTGGGACAGCCGGGAGCTGTGCGTAGCACAACCCCAGCTGGCCTGCGCTGAGCAGAGAGAAGGTGTGATGGGGCCTTGAGTTTATTCACAACAGAGAAACAAAGAGCAACATACAAAGAGTAAGAAGCAAAGTACAGAATCATAACCATAATAATCGTAATAATAATCATAAATACTCAAATCTATCATTCATAGATTGCAATGACAACACTGATAGCTTATTATCATTAGTATTAAGGATGGGAGGGGGAAGGGGACAGCAGGAGGGTGTTCTGGGGGCATTGTCTCCTAAGGGGCAAATGTAATGGGGATGGACATCCAAAGAAACAAGCAGACAAAGAGAACAGCCGGGAAGGCAGCAGGGGCCGGGGACACTGCTGCCAAGGCCAGGGATGAGCCTGCTCCCACCCAAGCCTCTGGCTCAGTATTGCCGACCTGATTGCTGCCCTCCTGCCGGCTTTGCTCAGTCCCCCGAAAGGTGGCCAGGAAGGAGGTGGCCGAGGGACTCAGGCCTGGGGACAGGCAGGAGCTGGAGGGAAGGGTGCAATGTCCCTTCTAGCCTGAAGGAAAGCTACAATTTGCTTTGTCCTTTGTATGGTGGAAAGCCCAGCCATTGTCATTGCCATGGCCATTGGGCACTCAACAGCTTTGTTGGTCCTTCTGTTGAAAGGAGAGACCTTTCCTCTCCTCTGCTTGTACTTCTGCCACTGTGGGTCCCTACTAGTGAATGCACCCTCATCAGATCGGCATGGAAAGATGATTTTTGGTTCCAGTGAGGCTTTGGGTTGGGTCATCTGGCTGTGAGAGCCCATAAAAAGACTTGGTGACAGATGATGGGGAGGGCTACCAGCCAGCATACCCATCCTTGTGACAGCTCACAGCTCTCTGATTCATGGACAAAGTGGTCTATTAGACAGAGCCTGGTTTAAAAAGTCATTTAAGTTAATTGCAAGCCACTCTGTGACCCTGATGGCTTTGGGTCAGCACTGGCAGGCAACACTCAGGCAGGGCTGCTCCATCAAGACGTATTTTCTGGACATAGCCTTAAAATATTGCACATGAAAGGGCTTCTAGTGTACATGCCCAACATAACATGGAAGGTAGGATATGAAGTACATCAAAATAAGGCTGCAGAGGTGGGTCATGAATGTCTCTTGGCACCTATGATCTACTAATCTTAAAATCTACTTCTCTTTGCTCTGGTTTTAGAGGAGAGAGGAGTCCATAGTGCCTAAAGTCTCAAAAAAAAGCTGAGGAGCATCCAGGGGATGGCAGAATGGAGATGAAAAAAGCAAATCACATATGTGCCTCTTTGCAGACATTCAGAGTTTCATTTGCAATACATGCCCTCTCCTTCCTGACTTACTCCAGCTGCTTTTTGTGCTCGTAACACACTATGTCAGCTAACAGGACGAGTTACATGAGAGCTCACTCGTGCCTTGTCTTCATCTCCCCAGCTGGCTGTGCCGATCTGTTGTTCTCTTTTTATTAAATCCCTTGGGAAGTCATCTAGCTCCCTCTCCATTGCCCAAAGCTACACCTAACCAGCTCCTGCCAGCAACTTGCCTGACCTGAGCTCAGTTGATCTCTGCTGGCACCTCCAATGCTGGAGGACTATGGGATGGGCAGGAACTGAGTGATACAGAGCAGAGATCCACAGGTGATGACCCCTGGCATGCTTGGGAAGAGATGCCACCACTGATGGCAGCAGGAGCAGAAGGGGGGACACGCAGTGCTGCCTGGGCAGGAAGCAGGCAACACTAATCCTGGGTTCAGGGTGCTTACCGGAGGGAGGACGAAGCTTTTTTCCCTCCCTCCTTGGACTTGACATTGATGCCCTCTCAGGAGACCCTGCTGCAAGTGCAGCTCCTGTATAGCTGCCCAGCTCACAGGATGGACCTAAATGCTTACTGGAATCTAAAAAGGGAGCTTAGAAAATAGTGTCATCACCCTTTCTTGGACAGAAGGGAGAAATGTTCACGTTGGCAACACTGAGCTGGTTTGAGATGGTTGCTGGAGGCAATGATGGCTGGTGGTGGGCTTTCGAGGGTTGACTGAGATCTCTCGCCCTCATCAAAAGCAATGTGGGGAGAGAGGCAGGTGGTCCCTGGCTCTCTAGCCACCCCCATCCCTCCCCGCCACACCTTGGGGAACCAGGCACAAGCACATGGAGGTCCCAAACATCTCACCAAACAGCCCCATGGAAAACCAGAAAAACTAAAGCTGGCCTGAAGAGATTGAGGAGCCTCCGGGGACACTCTCCTTGGCTGCAGAGAGGTGGTTGGAGAAGCAACCAGCTGAAGTGAGCAGCCCCTTCTTGCATGATTGCAGCTCCTCATGCCTCTGCTTTGTGTTCAGTTTTAAACCTGAGATAATTCGGTTTTGTCATGTGTAGTTTGATTTAGATAGAAACGAACGACGAGAGGAGGAACAAGGGAAAGGGAGAGAAACCATGTGGACCCAGAAAAGAAAAGAACATCACTCCAAGGATGACACAGGACACAGACATGCATGAACGGAGACCCCTGAGGTATTAGCTTTGCAAACTAGCACGAGACGAGGGAGAAAGCAAAGACAGCCGCAGGGAGAGATGTGCTTTGCAGTGGAGGCAGTTCAGTGCCTACAGCTCCAGAAAGCAGCTTCTCAGCAAGCCTGATGTTGAGGTTTGGAGGCAAGAGCTTGGCTCCCCAGCAGGATGGGGGGAAGCAGCCAAATGCCTCTGAAAAGAAGTCGGTTATGCCCTCTGTGTGCTTGCAGAGCTTCATGTCTGGCTGGCTTATCACCTGCTGGAAGGTGAGGAGCCGGCCCGGAGGGGAACAGGGCCAGGGGAGTCCTGGCACCTGCGAAGATGCCCCCATGAGTTTCTCGGATCTGAAGCAAAGGATTGGGGAAGCCTGAAAAACCACCAACCCCAAAGGGAAAATGGTGCCCATACCTCCCAAACAAGGTGGCTGAGGCGAGGGGGAGCCAAGGAGCTGGGGCAGGCAGCCAAGACACCCCCAACAAGAAATCCCAACTACTACCAGCCTCCCCACCCTGCCTCTGCTGTGGCAGCCTCTGATGCCTTCCCTGCACAGCTGGAGGTAACACCCAGCACCCTTCCCTCCGCTTTAGGTGACTCCCTCCTTGCCCTCTCCAGCAAGGACGGACAGCCCAGGGGAGGGGAGAGGGGCACAGCTGGGATGGGGTGATGGCCGGGATGGGGATAATGGCTGGGATGGGATGATGACTGGGATGGGGATGAGGAGAAGCAAACAAAGACCAAGGGGTGAAGAAGTGGCAGCAGCTTCCAGAAGAGAGTTTTCTGGCTCAGTTTGTGTTGTAAGAAAGTTTTACGGTTTGCTTGTTTGCTTGTCTGTTTCTAGAAAAAGTGCCCAGAAGAGTCTCCTGTCCCCTTGTCGCTGTGCCCGGAGGGAAGGGGGGGAAAATCTTTGTCATTGACATGAGCTATAGAAGGAGCCACAGGCCTCAGATATTGCTTAGAAACTCGTATTTCAGATTTAAATACCATACACAGTAAAAATAGAGCTGAAAGTACCGCCCCACATTGTCTGCAAATCATTGCCAGAATGAACAACTTCAATAAATTAAAAACAAAACAAAAAAATTGAAATATTATTTACGTCTCAATAAAAATTGCAGTAAAACCATTTACCTTTTCCTTTGTGTGTGTGTTTTCATTTTTTTTCTTTATATTATATATAATATATATTTATATATGTATAGGGCTGCTCCAGTGCAGCATTTTTAGGATACTTAGCCAGAGAAACATGGGGGAGCATGCTTAGTGCACCAGGGTGTGGGGAAGGGGTGGCCGTGGTTACCCCACAGGCGCTGTTCCCCATCCCCGCAGCCAAAATTGTGACCCCTGTCCCCTTCCTGCTCGAATTTTACCCCCNCTGCCCGAAAAGCTGGACTGTTTGCCGATTTTGCCCAGCTCTTCTCGGGCCCTGCCCTCAGACATGGTTTCCTCGAACTCCATCTGGCAGCTCCTCCGCTTGAACTGCTTCTCAGCGCCGGCCTCCTCGTGCCAGCTGTGCCGCCCGTCCCGTGGCTCGGCCCGTGCCTTGTCCCTCAGTCTGATCTCACAGCCGCCCGCCACCCCACCGCAGCCAAACGGCGACGGATACGGGCTGGCACCGGCGAACAGGCTGCCACCGCTACCGCCAGTGCTGCCGGAGTCTGTGCCGAAGTACCAGCCGGCCTCGCCGGAGGGGGTGCTGGGGGACTCCAGGTGCACCCCACTCCAGGCAGCGGTGGTGGTGGTGGTGCCAGGAGCAGCAGCCGGCTGGCCGAGCCGTGGTGGCAGCCCATCCTCAGCGACGGGGCTCTTGCGTGCGGCGCATGCCCCGCCAACATTAAGGCTGAGCCCGTGGGCCGGCGAGCCTGCCGGGTGCCGGTGCTTCCGCCGCTGCCTCACCTTGGCCTCCAGCAGGAGGTCGGGCCCGCTTGGCCGGTCGGGGCTGTCCGCCCCTGGGGAGAAAGGGCCAAGGCTGCCAGGGCCCGAGGGGCTGTCTAGCTTGCAGAGTTTGGGGGCATCCCCGGGGCCGGGAGGTCCAGGGGGGTCCTGCCGCAGGCCAGGGGAGTAGGCAGACTTGATGTCCAGGGAGAAGGAGCGTTTCAGGCGGTTGGTGTCCTGGATGCGCTCGGAGGAGAGGTGCAAGCCGTTGAGCCCCTGCTGCAGGGTGGTGGGTGACAGGACCTTCGGGGTCCCACCTTGCCGCTCGGGATCGCCATGGGGGGACACCGAGCTGGTGCCTCTCGGCACCTCCTCTGCCTTCTCTGAGGTAGGTGGTGAGGGGTGCCGACTGCCCTCAGCTGCCTCTGCTGGGTCATGCTGGGTGTCCCCCTCGCCCCGGTCGCCCTTTGACTTCAGGGCCTTGAGGAGCTTCAGGCTCCTCTCATACTCCAGGAGCTGGCCCAGGAAATTGAAGTTGGGCGAGATAGATGGGCGACGATCCTTAACAAACCTGCAGAGAGGCACATACATCACTGGTCGGCACTTGGTTCTTCAGCAGGTCACCCCTATTCTCTCAGCCCCTTTGAGGAGAAGGGGCATCATCCAGGACCTTCTGACCAGACTCTTCAAAGAAAGGGATCTTGGGGAACTGTGGGGCCTTGGGATGCCCCAGGGTTAGAGCTGGGACTGCCTCTCCCCCCACCCCCCGCCCCATTTTACTGCTCACAACCATTTCTCGTTGCATGCACTCTACGAAGGGAGGTTTGGATTGGTTTGCTTTTACCAGGACTCAGTCAAGGCAAGATAGAGCTTCAAGGAGCTCCCACCCTCTCCTTCTGGGCTCAGCCTGCTTTCCTTCCCTGGAATGAAGTATACCCCTNCAGAGGGTTGGAACCCCCTGGGGATGTGGGGAAAGGACCATGGTGGGTGCAGGCGGGACACTAAGCATCCACCGTTATGTTTCCCGACTCTGGAAAGACTCATCCGCCTTCGCTTCGGTTTCAGCGCGTGCGTGCCCGAAAATGCAC